>SEYY01018338.1:37500-42500 GCA_009176605.1 Armadillidium nasatum
TGTGTTAAGACACAAGGGTTCTCAACCATTTTTTGCTTGTGGATCCCCTCCCCCTGAGTCCTAACTTTACGTACGTGAACCCCCGTGTGAACACTCGGAGTTCTAACTTTACGTACGTGGACCTCATGGGAACACTCTGAGTTCTAACTTTACGTACGTGGACCTCATGCGAACACCCTGAGTTTTAACTTAACGTACGTGGAGCCCATGTGAACACCCCGAGTCCTAACTTTATGTACGTGGACCTCCATATACTCACATGTAATATTTTACATTAAATATTTATTTGTAGATCAGTAAAAGCTAATAATTAATCTAATACAAACTTCTATGATCCACTGGGGTCCATGTAGACCCCTCATCAAAGCATTTGTGATCCCCGGGGGACCTGTGGACCCGAGTAGGGAAACGCTGCTTAAGTAAAATTGAGTTTTGTTTTATTTTCTCGTTTTGTTTTATTTTCTCATTTTCTATTATTCTTCTGTTTTAATTAAAGTGTTTTAACATGTTGATACAAGGTGGGATTCGAAGATGTTTTAATGTGAAAATCATCGGCATTGTTAAAGATAATTACTAGTTTTAACTTTATAATTTTTCTTAACTTAAGAGGTTTGTTTATTTTTTTTATTATTATTGTAAGTTTTAATCATTATTTTAAGGTTGCTAACTTAAAAGCATTTTAACACGTTTTATATATATTTTTTGTGATTTTATCGAAATATAGGTTATAAAGTGGGATGTGTTTGCGAGTGTTTTTTATGTGTTTTTGGTGTACAGTTTAAAATTTTTGATCTTATGTTAATTTTAACGTTTTAAAATTTAACTTTCTTATGTAAGTATTATTTCAATTGTACTTTATTTTGTTTGTTTTCATGGCTGTTCGTTTGTTTGTATGTTTGCTTATGTCTGTCTTTGTTTTTGTTTGTTTTAATCGGATTGTGTGTGTAGAATGGCGGATGTGCGCAGGCGTGGGTTCTTTATACACTTTACCTAAGTCCGTGGTTTACGTTCTAATTTAGTATCTTCCTTTCCTCCTATTATTCACTCTGGTGGTACTGTTGTTAACACTCCAATTGAAAAAGCTAATCACTTCAGCCTCTTGTTCTCCTCCAGTTCAACCCTGGACAACTCCGCCAATCCTCCTCCTACTACTTCTCCTTTCAGATGTCACATGCCTTTACCCGTGATTACATTTGATCAGGTGCATGTGCTTCTGAAATCTATGAACGTTATTAAAGGAAGCGGCCCGAATGGCATTCCCCCGTGTTTTATGGGAGTGTGCTTTCCCTCGTTCAACTTTTCTCTCTATGCTTCAATACTAGCACTTTCCCTCAGTAGCCGCTTAGATCCTTCTAATATCGCCCTATAGCTCTCACTTGTGTTTTATTAATGGTCTTGGAAACGCTTCTCAACTCTCATTTCTTGGATTATCTGGAATCCCATTCAATTCTTTCTGATAATCAGTATGACTTTCGGCGTTCGAAGTCTACTGGTGATATATATAACCAGAAGACCATAAATCTTGCAGATTTACGGTCTTCTGCCCTTAGAGACTAAAGAGACAACTCCTAACTTTTCTATTTCATTCGATAAATTCTTCGTCTCTCCTGTTAACAATATAAACATTCTCGATCTTCACATAAACAAAACCAAAAAATGTCTTGGAAACCTCACATCACAATGGTTGTTTGGGTGGTCACAAAAAAAGCTGGGAGTTCTGTTTAAACTGCGAGAATATTTTTCTTCCTCGCAGTTACTCCCATTATATAAGAGACTCATCCTCCCTTGTATGGAGTACTCCTTTCATATCTGGGGTAGCTCTGGTTTCATCCGTCTTTTGAATAGGGTCGAGTCAAAAGGTAAAAGACTTATAAACTGTTCCGCTCTTTCTAATTCACTTGACTTTTCGACGTGTTGTTGTTGCCTTGTCTCTTTTCAAGTACTACAGCGGGGTAAATGCTCAAGGGGGAACTGTCTACTCTTACACTTTCACCTTGATGGCTTCCTCGTAGCATAAGGGATTCATTGTCGGAACTTAAATTTTGTGTGGACATAGGCAACTCCAAGCTTGTCAGCTGTGGTGTCTCCTCCTTTCCAGCTACCTCTGTTTAGTGGAGTTCTTTCCCATCTTCTGTTTCCTGCCGAATTTAATCTCAATTTCTTTAAAGCACAAGTCTGTGCTCACCTACGAAATTTGCGTTAGGTGGGACTTACAGGGATTTTCTTATTCTTTTTTTGCTGTAACACCCCCTCCTTGAATAGGAATCCACCCGTGAGTGGTGGTGATGTGAAAAAAAAATAATACCTTTGATGCTTCATACTAATAATAAAACTACTACTACAACTAATAATAATAAATAAAAATAATAATAATAATGTAATACCTGATGAAATGCAATTCCAGCGCTATTGTTTGCAGTACAAGTGTACGTTCCCCTGTCCCCTTCATCGACAACTTCAAGAGGCAGAAGGACTCCTGAAGATTGTGAATTTCCAGAAGGAAACTTTTGAAGACCGGATCGATGGTACTTAGAAGCTGAGGGCGATTCGAACCCCCGTGAAGTGCCCAATTCAAATTCATTCTCAGACTCACTTTTCTGCCACCTATATATATATTTATATATATTTATATATATATATATATATATATATATATATATATATATATATATATATATATATATATATATATATATATATATATATATATATATATATATATATATATATATATATATATATATATATATATATATATATATATATATATATATATATATATATATATACAACCGAATTTGAATAGTAATTATTATTATTATTATTAATCTAAGATATTTAAATTTTCCAGGTTTTAACTCTTAATTCATCCAGCGTTAAAATTTGTTATTCAATAAAACAGCATATATATATATATATATATATATATATATATATATATATATATATATATATATATATATATATATATATATATATATATATATATATATATATATATATATATATATATATATATATATATATATATATATATATATACTTTTAAATCTCTCTCACGGAACTTCTATGAATCTTACCTGAATTTGATAAATCATTCAACTGGCACTTCTCGCTTCTCGTTTAGAGTGAGAGAAGAAAAAGTATGTATCTAAACTCGAAGTCTTTAAAACGAGGATTACCAACATTTTTTTTTTTTTTTTTTCTTTACGTATGTGAACCCCCAATTAGTCATATGTTATATTACTAAATTAAATAAAAAAAATTTTTCTTTGAGGACCCCCATCAAAACTTCTGTGGTATCCTGGGGGGTTCATGTGGTCTCCCGGGGATCCATGTGGATTCCGGTTAGGAAACGCTACTTTAATTGAAATTACAAAACTGAATATAAGATAACTCAAGTATTTTGCATACAAAGAGCAAAAAACATAATCTCATTTCCGTAGTGAAATATACTATTTGGGAAATAGAACAGTTGCCAGAAGCTTCTTCTGAAATAATTATTATTTATTTCGATATTTAAGCACATTTATTGAATAGTTTTTCATATATATATATATATATATATATATATATATATATATATATATATATATATATATATATATATATATATATATATATATATATATATATATATATATATATATATATATATATATATATATATATCAGAGGTGGGCGCGCAAATTTTAAAATTTAAAAAAAAAAGCGCAAATTTGAAAAACTTTGTCCGCAAATGCAAAAGAGCACATTTTTTTCAAAAATTTAGTCCGCAAATGCAAAAGCGCACATGTCCGCAAATAAAAAAATTTTTTAAAGCGCAAATTTTGGAGCAAAAAAAAAATAGAGCGCTAGGATGTAAAGATGAATTATTTTTAAATTTTATTTGAAAGATGCAAATATATAACAAAAAATGAGAAAGAAATTATTATTATTTATTCAGCCATCTATGATCTCTTCCTCCTCGTAGCTCTCCTCTTGCATTCTGAAAAGGGTCATATTCCCTTTCATGAAAATAATTTTTTCAAAATTGCTGGATGCAATGGCTGCCCTCTTTGGTCTTAGAATGTCAGAGCCTTAACTAAACAACCTCTCCACGGCAGCTGAGCTGGGTAATGGGGTATTATACTTCATAAACAAGTCCACCCAGACCTCTTGGTATTCACACGGAAAAAGGTTCCTAGTGAGAGGGGTATTGTGGTGAACATTTACTGCATCCCAGCTATCCAAGGTTTGTCACAACTTCTCCTCCAGAGGTGTCTACTGGATATATGGGGCCTTCAGTTTCTGAAATATTTAAAAATGGTATCAAGAACTCAAATCTTTTTAAGTTTCATTTGAACATTATGTCAGTGTATTATATATATATATATATATATATATATATATATATATATATATATATATATATATATATATATATATATATATATATATATAGTACAAGAGATGCTTAAAGTTTGTTCTAAATTATAAAAATAGCTCACCTTAAATGGGTCCATTTCAGATTCAGTCCCATCACCTTCAGTGCCTTGATGTGGAGGAATAAAATTCGATGCAATATTACACTTTATTTCCTCCAATATCCTCGTCTTGACAGCTGGATACTTCCCCTCATTTAACCTATGTACCACTCCGAGTTTGAAGTGAGGGTGCAGAGCTGTTGCCATAAGCAAATCACAATCATCAAAAATCTTGCTGAACCTCGGTTCAAATTCCCTTTCTTTTCCTTTGTTTGGCTTTGGCTGCTTTAGTAAGTAGTTGACTATAAGTTTTTGGCATAGTTAAATTTTTTCACCTCTCGTTGCAATTCCACGAGATTGTCCTTGAGGAGGAAGAGGTTAGGCAATAGAGCCCCCGCGTACGCATTCTTCTCATCCTGCAACATATGCAGCCTAACAGCAATAGGCGTAATTATTTCGATGTACTCGGCAATTACCTCCTTGTCAGTTTTATTAAATATTGGAAGACAAGGCTTTTGTTCCATACAAATGCTG
>SEYY01018338.1:47500-50000 GCA_009176605.1 Armadillidium nasatum
TACTACAATAATATTTAAGTTAAAGTAAGCTTTTCTTGAAATATGCTTCTTATTATTCATGCATATTATTATAATACAAGATGCAAATGCATGGCACCCGAACGGTTGAATATGGGGGGTTCCGCCCCCTTACCCCCGACCCGTGAGTAGGTGATAAAATTTTCATATATATATATATATGAACCGACCGAGGACCAGGCCCCGGCAAAAAATCAGGGAAACCGGGATTTGCCTGCCGGGGTTAAAAAGGTAACATATACTTAAGGGGATAGTTTAATTTAAAAAAAAATTTAATTTTCAGCGATTCTCCTAAAATTTTCAGTGTATATAGCTTTTTTCCAGGTGAAAAAAAAATCCTTTTCTAGCTTTTTTCTGTCTATAACTTAGTTTCTTTTTTTTTTTCTTTTTTAAATTTGACCCTTTTTTAAAATGAATGACAGGGCCAACCCACTTTTTGGAATGACCTAAAATCTGAAATGAATATTCAGAATTTTATGGGCTACAAAAGCTTTTAACAGACTTTTTTTTCCCGGAGTTGTAAAAAAAAAATTCATAAGCCTAAAACTGACAAACTACCTTAAAAAATTCCACCTTTTCGGACAAAACTTTTATTAAAAAACCAACTATAATATTTCTTATTTTTGGTATGTTTATGGGGCTATAAATTCCTCTCAGTACTTTACTCGATGCGATTCATTGGTTTCGAGAAATAGTCTCTCAAAAGAGGTTCAAACAAATAGCTTTTAATAATGCTCTGAATGAAAGTTGTTGCCCTGTCCCCCTTCAAAACAATATTCAAAAATAAAAAGTTAGTAGGTAGCGTTTTTTTTTAAATAATTTTTTTCTCCGGAAGGGTACGATTTTTGCAAAAACAAAATAATTTTAAGTGCTTATAACTTTTTTTCTGGACGTGATATCAAAAAACTGTTCTCACCAAAAATGCAAGAAATTGGGGCTAAGATTATTCAGTTAAATTTTCAGCCCATGTGGACCAGTGGTTTGACCACACTATTCATTTTTTTTCAACTTTGGGTCCAAATAATTTTTAAACCGTAATAGGCTAAGAAAAATCCTCGAAATCTCCTCAGAACTTCGGTAAAAAATGCATATAC
Organism: Armadillidium nasatum; assembly: GCA_009176605.1. Taxonomy (NCBI): domain Eukaryota; kingdom Metazoa; phylum Arthropoda; class Malacostraca; order Isopoda; family Armadillidiidae; genus Armadillidium; species Armadillidium nasatum. The sequence continues at coordinate 48,613 of SEYY01018338.1, forward strand.
CCTGAAAATTTCAGCTCAATCAGTCAAATAATAAAAAAAAAAATTCAAACAAAATATAAGAAAATTCAGATTTTTTTTTTTTTTTTTTCAATATTTTCTTTTTCTTTTCTGTTTCTTTTAACCTCTCCTTTTCTGCTAGTGAATGCTCATTTTTTTTTTTTTTTATTTTAGATGCCCCATAAAGATTTGGTTTAAAAAATTTCACTTGGGACACCCGGAGATCCTCTTCTAATTTCCTGACTGCAGATGTTACATTTAGCTATTTCGAGCCTATCCTGAAACATTGTAAAGTACTCCATATTGCTGAAGCTGATCTTTTAGCCATATCGACTGAAAGTATAAACAAAAAAAATTTGAAATAATGTTGCTAAATGATACAAATTTGATTCACAGCAATAAAATAACTATGAATAAATACAAGTTACATTCATAATTTTACATCTTACAATTTTTCAAATTTTAACTTAAGGTCTTAAACCTATTCAATTCCTGTTATGAATCAGAAAAAAAATTAAAAATTTTCGAACTTTTTTCAAATTTTTATTATACAAAACCGGTAATTTTCAGAATTTTTTCCTAAAAAGTTCATATAATCATTAATTTAAGTGAATCTTAACTATTCTACTCCTTCCTTTAAATTAAATCTAATTTTCTTAACCTAAAATTTTAGTGCTGACCTCTACAAATTTTAAGCAGCCCCGGTCTGTCCCTATATATATATATATATATATATATATATATATATATATATATATATATATATATATATATATATATATATATATATATATATATATATATATATATATATATATATATATATATATATATATATATATATATCACCTCTGGTGGGCAAAGGCCAGAGGCCTACTAAAATTTCCACCAGAGTTAGGGGGAAAAGACAGAAGAATGGTCAAATTAAAGGCCGACGTGACCTGATATATATATATATATATTAGTGATGGATCGGATGTCATATTTTCCAATTTGCGGATGCGGATGCGGATGCGGATGTTGAATTTTGGAGAAGTGCGGATGCGGATGCGGATGCGGATGTTGAATTTTCGAAAGTGCGGATGCGGATGCGGATGTTGAATTTTCGAAAGTGCGGATGCGATTTTGAAATGCGGATGGCGGATGTTAATTTTAATGCGAGGATGCGGATGCGGATGTTAATTTTTGATGAGCGGATGCGGATGCGGATGTTAATTATATATATATATATATATATATATATATATATATATATATATATATATATATATATATATATATATATATATATATATATATATATATATATATATATATATATATATATATATATATTATATATATATATATATTTCACTATCACCTTTCCCACTTTCGTGAGGTGGTGCCCG
>SEYY01018338.1:55000-57500 GCA_009176605.1 Armadillidium nasatum
ATAAAAATCTCTGTTACGTATAAAATGTACTCATTTGATAAAGCGAAATGTATAAATGTCACCTAGCGGTTTATAAAATAAACCTACAGATATTTTTGAAATAATAAAAATGTACAAATATTAGTTATATTATTATTTAAGTAGTAGCAGTAGTAGTAGTAATAGTAGTAGAAATAGTAGTTGTAGTAACAATAAAAAAGAAAAAAAATAGTATGGAGCAACAAAAGCGAAATAATCAAGGGTCTTATGCAAGTTTTTGAAAGAAGAGTATTTTTTGACATAACTTAGTTTCATTATTTGCTTTGATTAAAAGCAAACTCTCTTTTATAATCAAATCCATTAAAACTTTAGCTTTCTATTTCAAAGTTATTCTACAGGGACGGGAAAGTTTCATTTTATATTTACAAATACTGTTTAACAGTGTATATACATATATATACACAAGAATGTACACACGCAGGCACGCACATTTTCTATCTCTGCAATATATATATATATATTATATATATATATATATATATATATATATATATATATATATATATATATATATTATATATATATATATATATATATATATATATATATATATAATATATATATCATACGGGGAGGGAAGTAGTCCCGAAGCGATGAGATTACCCCCTGTGGGTATACGGGATGTTAAAGGTACTTCTATCTCATCCGGTGCCCAATGGTTCGCTCCTTTCGCGCTCACCTTCTATCTACACGGAGTGGCTCTCCTTTACATACATAAATTTTACACATCTTAAAAATAATTAAAATAAAATCAAAAAAGGCTCAATTCGGTAGCCTCGGAGAAGCCACGGGGGCGGCTTCCAAAAAATAGCCCCTCATCCACCCCTTCCCCTCACCACTTGGGAGTGGTGGCCTCCGGTGATGGGTTGGTGCCACCAGGACTCGGCGCCGGCTTGTCCTATGCACGGTCTATTTTTTTCATTAATTTCTGCAACATTCGCGGTCTGCACTCTAATTTCCACTTTGTTGGACATCACCTCTCTTCTTCTAGACCTCACCTCTTATTCTTGACCGAAACTCAGATGTTTGAGCGTTCTGATAGCAAACCCTATTCTGTTTCCTCCTACTGTCTCGATCCTCAATTTTCAGCCAAAGGCGGTTGTTGTGCATATGTGCGCAACGATGTCGTTTGTTCTCGTGTCTCTAATTTGGAGTCTTCCGAATTTTCCACCTTATGGCTTAGGCTCTCTTGCCATTCTACTGACTATGCTAAATTCTTCGACTATTTAAACTCCAAAATAGAGCACATTCTCTCTTCTTCTCCTTTCTCTGAAATCATCATATTAGGTGATTTCAATGTTCACCACCGCCAATGGCTTTCTTCTAGTTCTCATGATACAGCTGGTGAACGTGCCTTCCTTTTCGCTATCCAAAACGACCTTGAGCAGTTGGTGCAGCTCCCTACTCGTATCCCTGATCGTCTTGGAGATGAACCCAACGTTCTAGACCTTTTCCTAACTTCTAATCCTTCTCCTTATACTGTTAAACTCTTTCCTCCTCTGGGTTCCTCCGATCATCTTCTTATCTCTGTATCCTCTCCTATCTCTTCAAGTCTTCCGCAGGAAAGACCCCCTTCTACGGAAAGGAAACGTTGTGGCACTTCGGTGCCGCAAGCTGGTCGGACTTGCGGTCGTACTTCTTTGATTTCCCGTGGAATGATTATTGCTTCCGTGGGAGGGGTCCCTCGGAGTGTGCAGAACGCATTACCGAGGTGATTCTCTCTGGCATGGAGGCATACATTCCATATTCTTTCCCTTCTACTAAACCTAATAAACCTTGGTTTAACTCTGCTTGTTCTCGTGCTATCCGCCGCAGGGATGCTGCCTTCAGGGATTACCGTCGTCTTCAAACTCCTGAAACTCACGCTACTTATATTTCATCCCGGAATCGTGCAAAATCTATCCTTCGTAACACTAAAAACTCCTTTCTCCGTAAAAAATGCAATAATCTTTCTGGTTCCTCTTCTTCACGTTCTTTCTGGCATTTTGCAAAAAATGTCAACTCTAACTTTGCTTCTTCCTCTTTCCCTCCTTTAGTATCTTCTGACGGCACAACTGCTGTTTTACCTTCTTCTAAAGCTGAACTCTTTGCTCAAACTTTTGCCTCTAATTTCAACCTTAGACGATTCCGGAGCTATTCCTCCTCCTTCAACCCCCTCCAACTCATTTATGCCTAAAATTAGAATTTCTTCTAAAGATGTCATTTCTGCTCTCTCTCAGCTTAATACTAAGAAGGCGTACGGTCCTGATGGTATTCCTCCTGTGGTTCTCAAAACTTGTGCTTCCGAGCTTGCACCCTGCCTTGGTAAACTATTTCGTCTTTGTCCATTCTACTTCAACCTTCCCTTCTTGCTGGAAACGTGCGCTTATTCAACCTGTGCCGAAGAAGGGGGACCCCTCTCAACCCTCCAACTACCGTCCTATTTCTTTGACCTCCGTTCTCTCTAAAGTTTTCGAATCTA
>SEYY01018338.1:62500-80000 GCA_009176605.1 Armadillidium nasatum
CGACGTTTCGATCACTACTGTGATCATCATCAGGACACTGAAAATTGAAAGAATGAACACATATGTAACAAACACATACAAAAATAACAATAATGACAACAATAAAAATAACACTAATAGTAATAACAATAATAATTATAATACCAATAATAATAATAATAATAGTAATGATAATAATAATAATAATAATAATAATAATAATAATAATAATAATAATAATAATAACAATAATAATAATAATAATTATATATATTATATATATATATATATATATATATATATATATATTATATATATATATATATATATATAATATATATATATATATATATATATATATATATATATATATATATATATATATATATATATATATATGCTTTTTTTGCCCCCTTGGACCTTCCTCATTGGAAGGGCCACACTGCTTTCAGAACATCCGCAACGGCCGCCGGCCGTTCTCAAAGGTCTCTCAGAGAGGAGATGTGATGGAGGGTTCTGTGTTGTGTGAGGGAGGGGCATCTCAGAAGGAGGTGTTCTGTTGTCTCTGGTTCTTGCATGCATCTTTGGCATATTGGGGATAGTATGTTTTGTATAATGAATCTATGTTTGCATGCTTGTAGATTAGGGTGGTGGCCTGACCTCAAGATTGGTGTCTATCGGTAATAATAAGAGTGATTGAGGATTTTTCAAAGGAAAGCTGTCATTCTGTTTGATTTTAACCATGTTTCCAGTTGTTGGATGTATGATTGAGTGAATGTGGTGGCTGTGGGTATGGAAGGGTTTTGTATCGTAATGAAAATGTTGTCGGCATATGTTATTAGTTTTATTTCTGGAGTTTATGGGGTGGGTAGGTTTGCTGTGTACAGATTAAATAGTAGAGGGGATAGTATGGCTCCCTGTGGGACTCCATTTCTTAGTTTTAATATATATATATATATATATATATATATATATATATATATATATATATATATATATATATATATATATATATATATATATATATATATATATATATATATATATATATATATATATATATATATATATATATATATATATATATATTATATATATATATATATATATATATATATATATATATATATATATATATATATATATATATATATATATATATATATATATATATATATATATATATATATATATATATATATATATGTGTGTGTGTGTGTGAGTTCTGTTTAGACTGCGAGAATTTTTTTTTCTTCCTCGCAGTTACTCCAATTATACAAGGGTCTCATCCGCCCTTGTATGGAGTACTGCTCTCATATCTGGGGTGGCTCAGGTTTCACCCGTCTTTTGGGTACGGTTGAGTCAAAGGTTAAAAGACTTATAAACTGTTCTGCTCTTTCTAATTCTCTTGACTCTTTATCTTTGCGACGTGACGTTGGTGCCTTGTCTCTTTTCTATAGGTACTACAGCGGCAAATGCTCGAGAGAACTATCCACCCGTATACCTCCACCTTTACGGCGTCCTCGTAGCACAAGGGGTGCATTGTCCGCGCATCACTTTTGCGTGGACATAGGCAACTCCAGGCTTGTCCACTGTGGTGCCTCCCTGTTTCCAGCCACCTCTGTTTTGTGGAACTCTCTCCCATCTTTTGTTTCCTTCCGAATTTAATTTCAATTTCTTTAAAGCCCGCGTCTGCGCTCACCTAAGAAATTTGCGTTAGGTGTGACCTGCAGGGGTCGTTTTTTTTTTTTTTTTTTTTTTTTTTTTTTTTTTTTTTTTTTTTTTTTTTTTTTTTTTTACTCTTTTACTTTATTTTTATTATATTTATATTATTCTATTATTATATTAAGGACTTACAACTAAAATTATATTTCACCTGTAAATAAGGTAGATCTAGTTCTATTTGGGAAATACACAAGCTACAGTTAATAATAATAATAATAATAATAATAATAATAATAATAATAATAATAATAATAATAATAATAATAATAATAATAATAATAATAATAATAATAATAATAATAATAATAATAATAATAAAACTAATGATAATAATCACAATAATAAAAATAATTTAGTAGTTAATTATTTCATAATCACTCACTGGTCAGGGGCATAGGGGGTCGGAGCCCCTCATAGATATATGTTCGTGTGGCATGCATTTGTATAAAGCAAGCAGAAATGTAGATTGTAAATTAGAGGAGCATTCAAAATTATTTAGTTTCATTTTCATCTGTAAAATACCTTCTGCCTCCTCCTAGAAAAGGGGCCGGGCCGGCCCAGCCCGTGAGCGGTGGTAAAAATATGTCAATAATCATTTATGACTTTAATACATTTCTCTGGGATATATACACTGCTTCCATAAGCAGTGTATATATTTTGGTGAGGTTGTATAATCTATTGTGTGTGTACGTCGAGCGTTTAATTACTTTTCAAAAACTTTTAGGAAAAATTTTAATCAGTTTTTGTGTTAAAAAAAAAATTAATAAAAAAAAAATAGAAAAAAAATTTCTTCTTAAAAAAAAAAATATGCATAATTTTAAATAACTTTTAATGAAGTTATAAAAATCTGTTTTACATTTTTTAAGGATAATTTTTAAATATTTTTTTTACACAAAGATAAATTTTTAAGATTTTGGTATTTCATACGACATTAATGTTATTAATGTATAGTGAAACACACTAACATATCAACATAAATGGGTAGAGTGGTAGACTCTAACGTTTTAAAGCGCCGTCTCGATTCTTCTAGTGGACTCTGGACAGAAACTTCTAAGAAAGCACCCCCCTACGAATTGGGCAATGCCCGGGATGTGTGAAGTTTAAAAAATAAGTGTTTGAACGTATAATTACTCAATTCTCATTTAAAAAAAAAAAATGGAGTCTTATATCCTTTTTCTTACCACCAGAGTGGATTTCATCGCTAGAGGTCAGTTGGTGACATCCTCTCTTATCTTTTAGATTTATACCCTTCTGACCTTTCAAACTTTGAGAGTCTTGTGTGGAGGAGAGGCTTTGATCTCTCAGCTCCTTTTTTTCAAATTTCCTCGTTCACGTTCATACACATGTACAGTCGTCAACAGAAGTTCGTTCCTCTTAGGCTGGAAATAAATATTTATATAAAATGGAGATCATTTCATAAAAGCTCTATTTTGAATAAAAAGAAAATAAAAACATAAAGAGGGGCTTAATTGAACTGTGATTGGCTGAACCTGAAATGATCTCCATTTTATATAAATATTTACTTCCAGCTTAATAGGAACGAACTTTTGTTGACGACTGTACCTTTTTGAAATTACTCCATATAGGAAATTGTCAATGCGGCGATCTTCGGATTTAATCATACCTTACAGAGTTATGGTCTCTTGACTTTAGAGACTATGGAGAGTTTTGTGAGGAGGTTTATGGAATAACATGACCTTTTTTTTTTCCAAGCTCCGTATTTTCCGATTTTCTCTTACCCTTTCACCTTTACCTCTACCCTTTTCCCCAAATCGTTCCATAGGAAGTTGTTGATGTAGCGACCTTCCAAATAATTCTCCTTTCCTGTTAATACGGATGTCCTATGACCTATATCCTTCCCTTATTAGTAATTATGGAACTGACAATAAAACTAGTTTCAAACAGCTTTTATATTCCATTAAAACTACTCGATTGCGGAATGTGAAGTAATTCTTAATTATACCTTAATAAAAATGAACAAAAAATTATTATTATTATTATTATTATTATTATTATTATTAATTATTATTATTAGCATTATTATAGATTAAATAGCGGTCATTAACCTAATCAACATAATCATATCCTTATATCCACTAGACCGTAACGTCAACAGCAAACAACGACGACAACAAGAACGAGCGGAGCAACTCAAGCAGAAAAACGAAAAGTCCCCAAAACGTAATGTTTTTGATTTGAAAAAAAAATGACCATTTTTTTCCTTATGGGAGGGGGTAGGGGAGAGGGGAGAGGGGTAGGGAGGGAGGAGTGGAAAACGCATTTTTTTCACCATTTATTTTATCTTTTATGTTCGTTTCATGATTTTAGACGTCGCTCTTCCTTTTGTTCTTCTACTTGGGAAGTTCTTTGGTGAAGAAGACAACTCTCTTTATGTACCCGCTTAATGCCTTCAACACACGCAAATCATACTCACACACACACATACATACATACACACATATATATATATATATATATATATATATATATATATATATATATATATATATATATATATATATATATATATATATATATATATATATATATATATATATATATATATATATATATATATGGGAGTAACAGTAGGTATGAAAATAACAATAATAATAGTAGTAGTAGTAGCAATAAGAATGATAGTAGTAGTAGTAATAGGGATGCTAACAGTATTGCCAGTAAAAGTAATAGTATAGAAATGATAGAAATAGTAGTAGTAGTAGTAGTAAACAACAATAGACTAAGAAAGTAAACAATTAATTTACCTTTCAGTAAAAAAAAAAAAAAAAAATCTACTTATAAAAGAGGAAATAAAATTTCATTAAACTTTCATTTTTCCTTTTAATTTTTTTTTTTTTTTTATTTTTTTTTTTCAAATTTTTTTTCTTCCAATGAAATTGCCAATTTTAGCGACATAACAATTTAGCAACGTTCGGTCTGGTCTCAATTTGCATTTAAAACACCATATAATGGCGAGATCAATGAATATCAAAGTCTTCATATACAACTACAATAACCCTCATTTCCATATATATATATATACTTACATACACACACACACACACACACACACACACACACACACACACACATATATATATATATATATATATATATATATATATATATATATATATATATATATATATATATATATATATATATATATATATATATATATATATATATATATATATATATATATATATACAGGGTGCCCCACTCATTCTCGGCTCCAAATATGCGCTTATAGATATCAAAGTACTGGTCAAAGTTGATAAAATTTGCTACGAACAAACATTGGCGTGTGACAGGCGAGGAAAACGTAACACAAGCTCCGTACTCTGATACAACTGAAAGACAATATTCGGGTGGCGATTGATGCTGTAACTTCCAATATGTTTGGTGGCAAGATTCCGTAACATGGAAAAGCGTATGCCGGCATGCCTTGATGCTAATGGAGATTACTTCCAACACTTTTGTAATGTCAGCACAATTCTTACACAACAAGGTATGTTCGTGGTAAATTTTTACTTATGACCTGTACTTTAATATCTATTAAGCGCACATCTGTCGCAGAGAGAGAGAGAGTGGAACACCTTGCACATAAGCTTATTTTTCACTCAATCACAATTAAAACAATGATAGTTTTCATTATTTTTCTTAAAATTACCTGTAACACAATTGTCACACTTTCAATGTCAAGTGCATCACCATTTGTTTATTCGATCTCGAGCCCAAGTCAAACAGTTTCAGAACCACTGATTTAGGGTTGGTTATACATTTGAAAAGTCAAAGAGATCAGATCACTATACCCTCAAGCTTAACCTTTTGTATTCCACACATAAAAAAAAGCGATTTTTATAACATTTTCAGTACTTTAAAGAATTTTAATAATTTTTAAAAAAGAATAATTAAAAAGGTGCCTTTTAAAAACTTTAAAGTGTATAAAGAATGTAACGATTACTTTAAATAAAAATTCAACACAACATTTTTCAGGTCATAAACTGGAATTAATTTATGGTGACAAATTTTAACAATAGGATAGGTTAAAAACTCAACCAATTAGCATTAACAGGTTTTATAATCCATTCCTTACCATTCCCTATGATTCGTATGTAGTATATAGAAGAATAAATATTATACACGTTGTAAAAAAAAAAAAAAAATTTAATATTAACGTCATATCCTACCAACGGAAGAAACCATAAAAGAATCATTTAAACATAAAATTACATTTTAATAAGACAAACATTCCTCCGCCTAACGATACAATAATTTCCAATAACTATGCCCTACATTCGTGCTGATGTGTTTTCGAGGGCGAAGAGCAAACTAATAAAAGACCCTCAACGGAGAAACGTAGTCTCATTTAGCAGAACTTCAAACTCCTGCCGAAGGTTTTATTAATAAACTTGAAATGGAAATTAAATGAGTTATCCGGTAAAGTGATTTCAAGAAATCGTTATCATACTGCATTCCAATTACTATTTTATATATATATATATATATATATATATATATATATATATATATATATATATATATATATATATATATATATATATATATATATATATATATATATATATATATATATATATATATATATATATATATATATATATATATATATATATATATAGTTTTGTTCTTCTAATACAATCCGCTGGGTATATGGGATGTTAAGGGTTCTTCCCATCTCATCCCAGAGGCCAATGGTTCGCTCCATTTCGCGCTCATATCCACCTTCTTCTACAAGGAGTAGGATCTCCTTCACACACAAAAAGCACTATTACAGTCACACATCCTCTTTAAAAAAAGAAAATTAATAATGATGGCGTCAACAACAGTAGCCTCGGAGAAGCCCCGGGAGGCGGCTTCCAAAAATTGCCCCTCATCCACCCCTTTCTCCGTCACCACTTGGGAGTTGGTCGTCTCCGGTGATGGGGTTGGTGCCACCAAGTCTCTGCACCCGGCTTGCCCTGATGTACGGTCTATTTTTTTCATTAATTTCTGCAACATTGGCGGTCTTCACTCCTATTTCCACTTTGTTGAACATCACCTCTCTTCTAGACCTAACCCCTTATTCTTGACTGAAACTCAGATGTTTGAGCGTTCTGATAGCAAACCTTATTCTGTTTCCTCCTACTGTCCCTATCCTCAATTTTCTGCCAAAGGCGATTGCTGTGCATGCGTGCGCAACAATGTCGTTTGTTCTCGTGTCTCTAATTTGGAGTCTTCCGAATTTTCCACCTTTTGGCTTAGGTTCTCTTGCCATTCTACAACTAAATTCATTTGTTCTGTTTATTTATCTCTTAATTCTACTGACTATCCAAAATTCTTCAACAATTTAAACTCCAAAATAGAGCACATTCTCTCTTCTTCTCCTTTCTCTGAAATCATCAAATTAGATGATTTCAAAGTTTACCACCGCCAATGGCTTTCTTCTAGTTCTCATGATACAGCTGGTGAACGTGCCATCCATTTTGCTACCTAAAACGACTTTGAACAGTTGGTGCAGCTCCCTCTCGTATCCCTGATCTTCTTGGAGATGAACCCAACATTCTAGACCTTTTCCTAACTTCTAATTATTCTCTTTATACTGTTAAACTCTTTTCTCCTCTGGGTTCCTCCGATAGCCTTCTTATCTCTGTATCCTCTTCTATCTCTTCAAGTTTTCCGCAAGGAAAACCCCTTCTATTAAAAGGAAACGTTTGTGGCATTTCGGTGCCGCAAGCTGGTCGGACTTCCGGACGTACTTTTGATTTCATATAGAATGATAATTGCTTCCGTGGGAGGGGTCCCTCGGAGTGTGAAGAAAGCATTACCGAGGTGATTCTCTCTGGCATGGAAGCGTAGATTCCATTTCTTTCCCTTCTACTAAACCTAACAAACCTTGGTTTAACTCTGCTTGTTCTCGTGCTATCCGCAGCAGGGATGCTGCCTTCAGGGATTACCATCGTCTTCAAACTCCATAAACTCACGCAACTTAGATTTCATCCCGGAATCGTGCAAAATATATCCTACGTAACACTAAGAACTCTTTTCTAAGTAGAAAATGCAATAATCCTTCTGGTTCCACTTCCTCACGATCTTTCTGGCATTTTGCAAACAATGTCAACTCTAGCTTTGCTTTTTCCTCATTCTCTCCTTTAGTATCTTCCATGACACAACTGCTGTTTTACCTTCTTCTAAAGCTGAACTCTTCGCTCAAATTTTGCCTCTAATTTAACCTTAGACGATTCCAGAGCTATACATCCTCCTTCAATCCCCTCCAACTCATTTATGCCTAAAAATTTGAGTTTCTTCTAAAGACGTCATTTCTGCTCACTCTGAGCTTAATACTAAGAAGGCGTATGGTCCTGATGGTATTATTCCTGTGGTTCTCAAAACTTGTGCTTCCGAGCTTGCACCCTGTGTTGATAAACTATTTCGTCTTTGTCTCTCTACTTCAACCTTCCCTTCTTGCTGGAAACATATGCTCATTCAGCCTGTGCCAAAGAAGGGGGACCCCTGTCAACCCTCCAAGTAAGATTTGGAAACATCTCAATTCTTCTAATTTTATCTCTGATCACCAGTATGGCTTTGGTAAGAAACGCTCTACTGGTGATCTTCTTTCCCTTCTCTCTGACACTTCGTCTTCAGCTCTTCGGCATTTCGGTGAATCCTTTGCTGTCGCGCTGGACACATAGAAAGCCTTCGATAGAGTCTGGCACAAAGCTTTAATTTCTAAACTTCCCTCTTTCGGAATCTATCCTTCTCTCTGTGATCTTCTCTTCTCTTCTCTAATTTCCTTTCTGGTCGTTCTATAACAGTTGCTGTAGATGGCCACCGTTCTTCCTTTATATCTATCAAGAGTAGTGTTACTCAGGGAACTGTCCTACCCCCAACACTTTTTCTGCTTTTCCTTAATGACCTTCTCTCTATTCCCTCATCCCCTATCCACTCCTATGCTGATGACTCCACCCTTCATTACTCTTTCCAGTTTGAAAGACGTCCCTCCCAACATCAGTTGATAAACTCGAGAAGGGTAGCCTTGGAGCAACTAACTTTTCACGCATTTCAAATTAGGGCACAGAAAACATGGTTGTTTTCAATGCCTCAAAAACTCAGTTCCTCCATCCCTCCACTCGATAAAATCTTCTACACAACTATGATGTCTTCTTCGAAAAGACACAACTCAAACCTTCATCTGTTCTTAATATTCTCGGCAAATCCTTTTCTCGTGATCTTTCTTGGAAAGATCACATTACTTCTCTTTCTAAACAAGCTTTAATACGTATCGTGTGGGCTCCCTGACTTTACTATCATATATATATATATATATATATATATATATATATATATATATATATATATATATATATATATATATATATATATATATATATATATATATATATATATATATATATATATATATATATATATATTATAATGTTTTGATCCTTTTTTATATATTTTTTTTTTTTAATTTTTTTTTTTTTTTTTTTTAATTTTTTTAGACTTAAAACAATATTAAACTTTAATAATAATTAATAATAATAATAATAATAATAATAATAATAATAATAATAATAATAATAATAATAATAATTAATAATAATAATAATAATAATAATAATAATAATAATAATAATAATCGTAATAATATATAATTAGTAATAATAATTTTATTATTATTAGTATTAATTAGTATTGTCGCGGTAGTTACCACATCTTCCCATTAAAATTAACACCACAACAATATAACAAAAATTTATAAGTTTATATATATATATATATATATATATATATATATATATATATATATATATATATATATATATATATATATATATATATATATATATATATATATATATATATATATATATATATATATATATATATAAATTATCCTCGCGCTGGTGCTTCAAGACAACCACTGTTACCCCCAGCAGCCCCCTCTTCGGTTCAAATGGGTAATCTAATAATATCTGTGTGTAATATACGCGATGTCGTCATAGTATACTATGGTGTCGTGCCGTTTCTTGTGCTGCGGCGCGGTGCGATGTGCGGTGCTCAGGCAACTGTAACATTATTTGTTTTAACCACAACTGTGAATGTAGAATCGATAAATCGAATTCGGAAAAACAAAATTTTTTGAAACAAATTGAAACAAATAGGAATCGAAATCAAAGAAATCTTAACTATTGCTATATAAATAATTTTATATTATATATATATATATATATATATATATATATATATATATATATATATATATATATATATATATATATATATATATATATATATATATATATATATATATATATATATATATATATATATATATATATATATATATATAATATAAAGTTGAGATACCTTCTTTCCTAGAAAACCTTAATCTAATTAGAAAGGCTAAATCAAATTCAAAGGGTTTCCACATACTCATTTAATACACTGTGAACGTTTCATACCGTATCTCAGCCTTCAGCCTTTATAAGACGAAAAGCCATAGACTAAACCTTTTCGAGAAAAGTTGTATATGTGGAACCACCCCAGATGTGTGAGGCGCACTCCATAAAGGGGCGAACAACACCCCTATACAGAGCAAGCGACTGGGGTGGAGTGAAGAAATACTGTAGGCGCCACAGAACACCTAACCTCTTAGAAGCTTGTTTTGAGAGAGAAGTAATGTGATCTTCCAAGAAAGATAATGAGAAAAAGAAACACCAAGAATATTAAGAAGAAATTAAGGTTTGAGTTGTGTTTTCGAAGAAGATGAAGTAACAGAGAGAAAGTCATTAATGAAAAGCAGAAAAAGTGTTTGGGATAGGACAGGTTCTTCATGAACACCACTAATAATAGATTTAAAGGATGAACGGTGGCAGTCTACAACAGCTGCTATAGAACGACCAGAAAGGAAATCAGAGTAAAAGCCACAGAGGGAGAGAGAGATTCCGAAAGAGGAAAATTTGGAAATCAAAGCTTTGTGCCAGACTCTATCGAAAGCTTTCGATATGTCCAGAGAGACAACAAAAGATTCACCGAAATGCCGAAGAGCGGAGGACCAAGAGTCAGAAAGAAGGGAAAGAAGATCACCAGTACAACGTTTCTTACAAAAAGCTATACTGACGATCAGAGATAAGATTAGAAGAATTAAAGTGTTTCCAAATCTTCCTGTTAAGGATAGATTCGAAAACTTTAGAAAGAGATTCAAGAAATGGGACGGTAGTTAAAGGGTTGAAATGGGTTCCCCTTCTTCGACACAGGCTGAATGAGCGTACGTTTCCAGCAAGATCGGAAGGTTGAAGTATTAAGACATAGACGAAATAGTTTACCAAGGCAAGGGTGCAAGATCTGAAACATAAGTTTTGAGAACCACAGGAGGGATACCATCAGGACCGTACGCCTTCTTAGTGTTAAGCTTAGAGAGAGTAGAAATGACGTCTTTAGGAAAAATTACAAATATATATATATATATATATATATATATATATATATATATATATATATATATATATATATATATATATATATATATATATATATATATATATATATATATATATATATATATATAGGAACCGACCGGGGCCCCGGCCATTTTTACTGACCCCGGCCCCGGCCAAAAATCAGGGAAAACCGGGGTTGCCGGCCGGGGTTAAAATGGCAAATTATACTTAAATTTTTTTTTTTTTTTTTTTAATTTTCAGCCGATTCTGCTGAAAACTTTCAGTTATATAGATTTTTTACCGGTAAGAAAAGTCCATTTCTAGCGTTTTTCCGAGTCTATTATGGTTAAAAGTTTTTTTATTTATTTATTTTTTTTTTGAAATTTTACCCTTTTTAAATTGAATGGCGGTGCTAAACCACTTTTTAGAATGAGCTGAAAATTGGATTATTTATTCAAAATTAAATGGGATACAAAAGTCTCTAATAGACTTTTGTTCCCAGAGTTATAGGAAAAATGTTATAAGCCAAAAACTGATCAACTATAGAAAAGGAAAATTTTTTGAACTAAAAAAATCCACCTTTTCAGACAAATTTAAAAAAAAAAAAAACAACTATGACATTTCCTATTTTTGGTGTGTATAGAGGAGGGGTGGAGCTACAAATTCCTCTATGTACTTTATTCGATGACATTCGTTGGTTTTGAGATATAGCCTTCAAAAAGGTCCATTTTTGGCCAAATTTAAAAAATTCCCAAAGTTTGAGAGGCTATATCTCGCTTCAAACAAAGAGCATTTAAATATGCACTAAATAAATATTGTTGCCCTGCACTCTTCTAAACAATATTCACAAATAAAAGAAAATAGTAGGTAGCGTTTTTTATAAATAATTTTTTCCTCCAGAAGGGTACGATTTTTGGAAAATTTTTTTTCAAGTGCTTATATAACTTTTTTCTAGACGTGATATCAAAAACCTATTCCCACCAATGCAAGAAATTGGGGCAAAGGTATTCAGCTAAATTTTCAGCTCATGTGGACCAGTGGTTTGATCCAGTTATTCATTTTTTTCAACTTTGGGTCCAAATAAGTTTCAAACCGTTATAGACTCAAAAAAATGCTCGAAATCAACTCAGAACTTCATGAAAAAATTCACATACTTTGAAAATTTCAGCTTAATCAGTCAAATAATAAAAAAAATTTCAAACAAAATATAAGAAAATTAAGATTTTTTTTCTTTTCTGTTTCTTTTGACCGCTCCTTTTCTGCTAGTGAATGTTCATCTTTGTGTTTTGATTTTAGATACTCCAAAAAGATTTGGTGAAATTCTTTTACTTGTAGCACCCGGAGGTTCTCTTCTAATTTCTGACTGCAGATGTTAACATTTAGCTATTTCGAGCCTATCCTGAAACATTGTAAAGTATTCAAATACTGCAGAAGCTGATCTTTTAGCCATATTGACTGAAAGTATAAACAAAAAATAAATTTTTAAATAATGCAGCTAAATGATACAAGTTTGATACATAGCAATAAATAACAATGATATGTATAAATACAGGTTAAATTGATAATTTTATATCCTACATTTTTTCAAACTTGACCTTAGGGTCTTACTTAAGTAAACCTGTTGAATCACTATTATGAATTAGAATATTTTTTTTTTTAATTTTTGTACTTTTTTTAAACTTTTAACTTTTTTTTTTTTTATTTTTTGATTTTTTTTTTAGAAAATGCATATAATATTAATTTAAGTGAATATTCTACTCCTTCCTTACAATTAAATAAACCTTATTTTGATTTTCTTAACCTTAAATTTCAGTGCTTTTGACCTCTTTACAAATTTTAGGCAACCCGGCCAGAACCCCGGCCCCGGCCAAATTTGGGTGACCCCGGCCCCGGCCCCGGCCAAATTCCAACCCCGTCGGTTCCTATATATATATATATATATATATATATATATATATATATATATATATATATATATATATATATATATATATATATATATATATATATATATATATATATATACAATTAGTGATGCATAGCATGTCATATTTTCTCATTTGCGGTTGCGGATGCGAAAATAGAATTTTTGTCAGGTACGGATGCGGATGTATAATTTTGTGAAGGCAGATGCGGATGCGGATTATAATTTTCGCAAGTGCGGATGCAGATGTTGATTTTGATGAGGATGCTCCGCGGATGCGGATGCCATCACTAACATATATATATATATATATATATATATATATATATATATATATATATATATATATATATATATATATATATATATATATATATATATATATATATATATATATATAAAATTAATTAGCGCAAAATTTTGAATGTATTAAACCCCTTTGTCTCTTTACATTTAAATTAGATAATAATAAATAATAATAATAATAATAATAATAATAATAATAATAATAATAATTATTATTATTATTATTATTAAAATAATTAAATAAATAAATACAAATTTGGGCAATTTTTATAGAGAAAACTCGAAAAAATTTATTGATAACATTATTCATAATATGTAATGAAAGTCATACTACTACTACTACTACTACTACTAATAATAATAATAATAATAATAAAATAATAATAAATTTTCGAGATAATATATATATATATATATATATATATATATATATATATATATATATATATATATATATATATATATATATATATATATATATATATATATATATATATATATATATATATATATATATATATATATATATATATATATATTTTTATATATATATATTATATATTATTATTTTATATTATTTTTTTTTTTTTTACAGAAATGCCACTACTCACGGGCAGAGCCCATTTCATGGAGGGGGCACACACAGAGGAAGAAAACTCACTCAAACACACACCTAACGCACATCCCTCAGGTGGGCACAAACGGAAGCCTTGAAGAGTGGAAGATTAAATGCAGGAGGAAAAATAGATGATGGTAAAGAATTCCACAGAATAGAGGTGGCTGGAAAGAAGGAGGCACCACAAAATTGGTGCGAAAGCAGGGCACCCCTTGTGCAACGAGGATGACGCAACGGTGAAGGAATGCGAGAGGTCAATTCCCTCGAGCACCTGCCATTGTAGTACCTATAGAAAAGAGATAGTGCGCCAACGTCACGTCGCAGAGATAGGGGGTCAAGAGAGTTTGAAAGTAGGGGACAGTTTATTAATCTTTTAGCTTTAGATTCAACCCTATCCAGAATCGAGGAGGAGCTGGAGCCCCCCCAAATGTGAGAACAGTACTCCATACAAGGACGAATAAGACCCTTATATATTTGGAGTAACTGCTCAGAAGAAAAAAATTCTCGCAATCTGAACAGAACTCCCAGCTTCTTAGAGGCCGCTTTAGCAACCATTGTGATATGAGGTTTCCAAAACAGTTTGTTGTTTATGTTTAGACCAAGAATGTTAATGTTATTTACCGGTGAGACGGGAGAGCTATCGAAGAAAATTGGAAAGTTGGGAGGTGTTTTTGAGAGGGAGATGTGAAGAAGTCGAGTTTTTAAAGAGTTGAATTTCACAAGGTTGCTTTGACCCCACCGGGAAATCTCATCCAGATCGGCAAGAATCGAATCGGAAAGTTGAAGACGAGAAGCAACTCTAGAAGCAAAAGAATATTCTTCCATTCCTTTGAAATGAATAGAAGAATGTAGAGTTTAGTCGTCATCATAAGAGTGAACAGAGTTAGAAGTGCGGTTCAGAAGATCGTTAATAAAAAGTAAGAATAAAGTTGGAGATAAAACAGAGCCCTGAGGAACACCACAGTTGACAGAAAAGGAGGAAGAGGTCGCTCCATCTACAATTGACGAGAGGGAACGATCTGAGAGAAAACTAGACAAGAGTAAGCAAAGAGAAGGAGGAAACCCAAAGGAAGGGAACTTGGAGAGCAGCGACGCATGCCATACCCTGTCAAAAGCCTTGAATATGTCAAGCGCAATCACACAAGACTCACAGAAATCCCTAAGGGCAGAAGATCATAGATCAGTAAGATAGGATATATATATATATATATATATATATATATATATATATATATATATATATATATATATATATATATATATATATATATATATATATATATATATATATATATATATATATATATATATATATATAAAGTTAAAGGTTGGGGGAAGTCTTAAGAAATGATGTCTTTATCTGTAAAAAACTTGGAATATATTATTAAGGAAATAACTGAAAAGCGAACTCGAAGAAAACTTTATACATTAACTATTCTAATTTGAATAAAAATCGAAGGAAATTATCAAAATAAAGAACTGGACACTATTAAAAGATCTCTCTCTCTCTCTCTCTCTCTCTCTCTCTCTCTCTCTCTCTCTCTCTCTCTCTCTCTCTCTCTCTCTCTCTCTCTCTCTCTCTCTCTCTCTCTCTCTCTCTCTCTCTCTCTCTCTCTCTCTCTCTCTCTCTCTCTTCTTCTTTTTCTTTCTCTCTCTCTCTCTCTCTCTCTCTCTCTCTCTCTCTCTCTCTCTCTCTCTCTCTCTCTCTCTCTCTCTCTCTCTCTCTCATACTCACGAATTGTCCTTTATCATTCTTTGCCTTACAAGTCTCTCTCCAAGTTGCTCTCTTTCCCCATCATGTTGTTGCTGTTCCGTAACTTACTGTTCCATCTCTCTCTCTCTCTCTCTCTCTCTCTCTCTCTTTATCTGTTGTCCTCCTAAGTTAGCCTTTATCTTTGCAAATCACTCTCTTTCTCCATGTCCTGTTACTGACCGTTCCAGACTATCTCTTTCTCTCTTTATCTTCTCTTAAGTTATTCTTTATCTCTGTAAATCGATCTCTTTCTACATGACATCCTGTTACTGAATGTTCCAACTCTCTCTCTCTCTCTCTCTCTCTCTCTCTCTCTCTCTCTCTCTCTCTCTCTCTCTCTCTCTCTCTCTCTCTCTCTCTCTCTCTCTCTCTCTCTCTCTCTCTCTCTCTCTCTCTCTCTCTCTCTCTCTCTCTCTCTCTCTCTCTCTCTCTCTCTCTCTCTCTCTCTCTCTCTCTCTCTCTCTCTCTCTCTCTCTCTCTCTCTCTCTCTCTCTCTCTCTCTCTCTCTCTCTCTCTTCTCTCTCTCTCTCTCTCTCTCTCTCTCTCTCTCTCTCTCTCTCTCTCTCTCTCTCTCTCTCTCTATTTACTTAAGACTTTTCCCTAAAGAATAAATCAAATACAGATAAGTCGAAAGTTTCAACTCTTTATGTACGTTTGTTTATTTTTCGTAGTAAGAAATCTGTATGAAACAAGAACTATACAATGCATCTTTTTGTGTGTATATATATATATATATATATATATATATATATATATATATATATATATATATATATATATATATATATATATATATATATATATATATATATATATATATATATATATATATAGTTTCTACAAAGGATCCGCATAATAAATTGTTGAAGTATACATTTCCGATATTACCTTACAGTAATTCTTAATAAGTAAAATTTAAAATTGGCAAATCGTTTAGTCTCCCTCCTATATATTTGAAATACGAATTTTATATTTCGCGACATTGCTTTACCTCCCAATTAGGAAATCAGTGTGTGCGCGTGCTCACTTTTTAGTCAACCTGTTTTCTCCGTTTTTAGAAGAAGACTTTCTTTTTTTTCTTCAAATATAAAATTTGCATTCAAAATACGTAGAAGGGAATGAAGTGTAATCGAACGATGTTTCTAAATTTAAAATTCACATATTATATGATATATAGGTTATCAGAAATTAACACCTCTTTTCAAACTTCCCCACCTTTATGAGTTGAGAGTGAAGGAATGTTAAGAAAAGATGTTATTAGAAAGAGCAAACAGTTTCTGGGAAAAAGTACTTTTATCTGCACTGTGAAATTATAAATTAGTAATAAAGGGTAAAATTAGTAATAATAATACCATTTTGTATTTAAAATTTGTAATAAACTCGCTCGAATTTGTACTTGCTTGTTTATTATATATATATATATATATATATATATATATATATATATATATATATATATATATATATATATATATATATATATATATATATATATATATATATATATATATATATATATATATATATATATATATATATATATATAGTCATTTGCGATTTTTAATATTTTTTTTCACTAATTTACATATGTGTGTCTCATTTTCAAAGGGTTGAAAATTAATTAAGTTACCGTCAAAGAGTTTTGAAAATTCTGAAATCAATTCCCCAAACAATAATAGACTATTACCAATAAATGGAAACAATATCGGAGATAAAAAAAAAACTTTCCTTTGGAATCAGGTAAATTA
>SEYY01018338.1:90000-92500 GCA_009176605.1 Armadillidium nasatum
TTCTTTAACATAAAACATTTATAAAAAATTAAGTATATATATATATATATATATATATATATATATATATATATATATATATATATATATATATATATATATATATATATATATATATATATATATATATATATATATATATATATATATATATATATATATATATATATATATATATAGGGTGAAGAGAGTTGCTGAGTAAATTAGGATGATATAAATGATTATAATGACTAATCGATATAATGATTGTTCCTTTTATTACACCCGACACTTATTGGGATCGATTAATCGGATGGGAAATATCGATATGGTGTAAAATCAAATAGCTCCTTCCCTCACTTCTGGGATCGATTAATCGGATGGAAAACATCGATACCTTATAAAACCAAATGGCTCCTTCCCACACTTTCTGGGTTCGATTAATCATACGAAAGATATCGATTCGATATAAAACCAAATGGCTAACAAAATAATAAATGAGGAATATCTTACCTTTGTTTTTATGAGATTTTTTAGGATTCTGACTCCATATAATTTGACAACTTAAGGAGACCCTCAACTCATATTAAAGAATAAAAAAAAAAAAAAACTAACAAATTGAATAGCAACAAAATATCGTTCTTACTGGATAATTAATTAAAAGCTATAAAATTAAACTCTCTCTCTCTGTGTGTGTATATATATATAATATATATATATATATATATATATATATATATATATATATATATATATATATATATATATATATATATATATATATATATATATATATATATATATATATATATATATATATATATATATATATATTATATATATATATATATATATATATATATATATATATATATATATATATATATATATATATATATATATATATATATATATATACATTCTCCGAACTGAACTAACGCTGCCTTAGCGCATATTAATATTGGTATATTATGTATTCATTAAACTCTTCATTAAAATGCATAAAGGATAAATTACACAGATAATCTCACAGAACAGAAATGAGAATAAACTTTAATATTAGCAAAAAAATTATATATATATATATATATATATATATATATATATATATATATATATATATATATATATATATATATATATATATATATATATATATATATATATATATATATATATATATATATATATATATATATATATATATATATATATATATAGTTGCCAAAGATGTTTAATCCAGAAATGAAGATAAGGATTACTAGAGATTATAAAGCTATAATTATTAGATCAATATATATATATATATATATATATATATATATATATATATATTATATATATATATATATATATATATATATATATATATATATATATATATATATATATATATATATATATATATGAACACCAAAAAGTTTTAAAGATTTTGCCCCACTAATCTATAGGAGTTTTTTTAGCTTCCTGTGTGAAATATATTTACTTCTCTTTAAGCCCTAACATAAGATTCACCCAAACCTATTATTATTATTTAAAAGTACGAATACCTTGACCAAGGTTTCATCAAATTGTTTTTTTTTTTTTTTTTTTTTTTTTTTTTTTTTTTTTTTTTTTTTTTTTAAAGAAATGAATAATTTTAGTAAGATATATTTTTAATTTGATCTTTTTATAACTTTTTTTTTTTTTTTTTTTTTTTTTTTTTTTTTTTTTTTTTTTTTTTTTTTTTTTTTTGCTAAATAGAACACGAGCAGATTGTACAGGTGGTCCATGAGGCTCCGCCCACTTTGCATAATATGAAAACGTAGCATACGAATCCAAATTTTACATTTTGTATTGTAAGGTTAAAAAAAAAGGGAATGCTCAAAAAACCTTTAACATGAGACCTCTTTTGCAAGTGTTGTTGGAACGAAGTTGAACATAAAAATTAACGCGAATCATCATCATCATCGCCAACAATAGTTTAGAATTTTGAAAAATATGTTCGGCTTGAACTTCGGGTAAATTGATTCTTGTTATAATTTTGAACGAGAATTTTCGTGTAGGGGGAGTATAACGAAATCGTCGGTCGTGTACTACAGACCTTAGACAAATGATTTATCATATAATACTTGAAACTTGTATCTAAGCTTTAAAATTCTATTAAATTACTAAGAATTGTCTTTAATGAATAAAAATTGCACCATTTCACAATTTTACAATCTTTACCATTAATAAGGACGATAATTCAAAAAATTTATAGAATAATTTTACTTTTTTATTTACTTTATAATTTTGCGACTTCTTTTGCGCTTTTTTTTGTCGCATGATTCTGAAAAATATCCCTCTTTCCTCCCTCCAAAAATTATATTCATTGTCCTTTTAATAAATTAAGGTTTTTATCGATAGGAAAAATCAAGGAAAACATTCCCTATAAGGAAAGTATTAGCAATTAAAACTTACCTATTTCTTGTCCAGGAAAAAAATTCCTATGACCTTGTGCCCATGAAGTAACAGTGACGTAGTCCTGAACAAACATTGG
>SEYY01018338.1:97500-100000 GCA_009176605.1 Armadillidium nasatum
TTATTAATTATTATTATTATTATCATTATTATTATTAGATTAATAGAATTTTTTTCCTTTTTTATATCTAAAAAAACTATTAAAAAAATATTTTACCTATATAAAAAAATAAATATTACATAACACGATTAAACACCCTTTAACACGAATTTTCATTAGCATAACATGCCACTCGACGTCATTAACACGGTTTAATCATTAAAAACAAAAAACATTTCATTAATTTACATAAGTTTGCTTTAATTTGCATATCTCCGCCATTCCTTTGCGTGCAATTAAGGAAGACAGAAATGACAACAAATAGCGATGAGCAACGTTATTTGATAACAATATTAGATACATTTACTTCATTATTTGATACGATTTCGTACGGTTATTTGGTACGTTTGGTACGGAAAAAATTTATGGAATTTAATAGCAGATTTAATAATAAAATACTTTTATAAACTTATTTATTATTATTATTATTATTATTATTATTATTATTATTATTATTATTATTAGATGCAATCAAATTTAAAAAAAATTAAAATCCATTTAATAATTATTAAATGAATTTTATTTCTCTAAAACCTGCCGTACATTAGCAACCTTTGTTGTATGAAACTCCGTATTAAGTTTCAGAAAAGGAAAATCGTTCAATTTCCTTTTAAAGAATTTTTTAATTAATTAAAGAAATTACCGTGTTAATTTAGTATAAACCGTTTAATAATGTCAAAAATGTTTAATCAGAAAATACCTTCTACAATCACCACAAATGTTTATTCAATAACTATGTAACTACAAAAAAAAAAAAAAAAAAAAAAAAAAAAAAAAAAAAAAAAAAAAAGTAATTCTCGCTTTACGCGAATATTATTATTTAGAACGAAATTACCGCGTAAAATGAGAATTAACAATGCAACAAAAAACCTGATTAATTTTTATGTATTATGTATTAAAAAAAAAAAAAACTTTATTCTTTTTTAAAACTATTATTTATTTAATCATTATTATTATTATTATTATTATTATTATTATTATTATTATTATTATTATTATTATTATTTATTATTATTAATTATTATTATTTTTTTTTTTTAATTTTTTTTTTTTTTTTTTAAAATATAAATTAATAATTAATAAAATAATAATAATAAATAATAATAATAATAATAATAATAATAATAATAATAATAATAATAATTGAAAAATAAAAACTATATATTTAATATATTCATTACATTTTATTACTTTTATTTAAAAAAAGGAAAACTTTCGAGTGCTTCTGACATTATTATTATTATTATTATTATTATTATTATTATTATTATTATTATTATTATTAATTATTATTATTATTAATTATTATTATTATCATTAATTATTATCATTTTTATTATTATTATCATTTTTATTATTACCCTTATTATTATTATTATTATTATTATTATTATTATTATATTATTATTATTAGTGCAATTTTAAATTTAAATTAATTTCATTTTATTTCACCAAATGAATTCATTAAATTATCTTTTTTAATTAATTAACTCAATTTAGAAAATATAATAGCAATAATAAAAATAATTTTTACTTTTGATGTTTGAATTGAATTCTTACCAATTATTATTATTAATTATTATTATTATGCTATTATAAAATTTAATTATTATATTAATATTATTATTATTATTATTTTATTATTATTATTATTATTATTATTATTATTATTATTATTAGCTTTTGAATGATTGTAACTGATATTCCATTAATGACATTAATAATAATTATACATTGACTAAACATATCTTAAGTCAAGCAGAAATATAAACTAATTTTTAATTCTTTACCATTAAGCAACAAGATTATTGAGGATTCCTGAGGATCAGTGAGGATTATTGATGTTTACTGAGGATTATTATGGATTACTTTATATTACTGAGGATAACTGAGAATTATTGAGGATTCTTGAGGATTATAATGGATTACTTTATATTATTGAGGATTACTAAGAATTATTGAGGATTACTTTATATTATTGAGGATTATAATGGATTACTTTATATTATTGAGAATTATTGAGGATTACTAATGATTATTGATGATTACTGATGATTATTGAGGATTATTGAGAATTATTGAGGATTAATTTGGATTACTGAATACTGTGGATACTGAAGATTATTGAGGATTACTGGTAATTATTGAGAATTATTGGGGATTACTGGTAATTATTGAGAATTATTGGAGATTACTGAAAATTACTAAGGAATACTGGTGATTTAAAATTACTTGAGAATTATGGATTATTGTGGATTAAGAATTACTAAGGATCAAGTTTCTTATGACTGGTAATCCATAGTGTCAAATATACCATATTCTTGCTTAGCAAAGACAAGCTGTAAAGAAACCGCTTACCTTTAGAATATTAAATATTGAATAAAAAATTCAAAACTACTACTACTGTTATTATTATTATCGTTATTTTCATTATTATTATTATTATTATTATTATTTTCAT
>SEYY01018338.1:112500-117916 GCA_009176605.1 Armadillidium nasatum
TTAGTTCGACTTAGGGATAATTATGTATTAAATTTGCACATGATATTTGAATGAAAAATAAAAATATTTATTTAAATAAATTATAAATGTAATTATATTTATTAGTATTAAATTTATCGGTATAAATTATAAAAAAAAAATATTTTATAATTAAATGAAAGAAAAATATTTATTACGAACTTTAATTAATAAAAAAAATAAAAACTTGTACAAAATTAGACAATAGTAAAGAAAAAGTAAAAAAAAAAAAAAAAAAAAAAATAAAAAAAAAAAAAAAAAAAAAAAAAACAAAATTTAAAAAAAAAAAAAAATAAAAAAAAATAAAAAAAAAAACTTTTTTTGAGAATAAATTAATTAATTTTGTTCCTTAAAAAAAAAAAAATTTAAAAAAAAATTTTAATTTGCGTTTTTGAAAATTCGGCCTTTGGGGAAAAACTTGAGATCCTCTTAAGTGAAGGAAAAAAATCAAAAAAATTTTCGAATAAAAAAAGAAAAAAAAAAAAGAAAAAAAAGGAAAAAGAAGTTTCCTCAAATAAGCTTTAAGTAGAACACTTAAGCTTCGAGTATGTGTGCGTTTGTGCATGTGTTTGTAGGTGTGTGTATGTCTGTGCGTGTATGTATGCTATTTCATGTGTAATTTTCAGTAATGCCCCCCAAAACGCTTTATATATATATATATATATATATATATATATATATATATATATATATATATATATATATATATATATATATATATATATATATATATATATATATATATATATATATATATATATATATATATTATATATATATATAGTATATGTGGCTTCATGAATGACCAATTAACATATAGGAAAATGCATTAGTATGAATGATAGGATCACTTCCAAGGAGGAGGAATAGTAAATAGGACATTCCAACATTCCAAAGTAGAGTGTAGCGGATCATGTCAGGTTCAGCCAACCACAGTTCAATTAAGCCCCGCTAAGCCCCGCTCAATGTTTTTATTAACTTTTTATTCAAAATAGGGTTTAATGAAATGATTTCCATTTTATATAAATATTTATTTCCGGTCTAATAGGAACGAACTTCTGTTGACGACTGTACCATCGTGCCCAAACGAAAAAGTTACTTCAAATGGCTACTGAAATGCAGTCCAGAAGATCTCGGCCCTTGTTCCAGAAATCTCTTATGCGAACGGCTTGATAATGTATCTAGCAAAACCTTCTGTCGTAACAGATAATTCTCAACGATAAAAACGTTCCAGGAAAACGCTTGCTGATGTCGAGATTCTGTCATAACACGAGTATTGGTGTTGGCCCAATGGTTTTATTGCAGATTCATTATCAAAATCTCTTGCAAAATTTACCTCATTCGTAAAGAGGACACAAGAGTGAAACTTGATGCTCCGAGGATGAAACCATCAACAAATTGAAAACTGTGATGAATAATCTTCATCGTGGAGGGTCTGTATACGCTGCACATGAGATAGAAAGGATGTTCTGTGCAAACTACATAACGTTCTATAGAGTCTGGTTCCAGGTTGTTCAGTTGAAACTTCAGGTGTTTGAATGTATCTTTTAGCAAACACAATCGGTGGTTCGGCTTCGAAAGGTACTACATTCTCTGAGAGTCGGATAGGTTTCTGCATATACCCGAAGAACCAAATTTCAATTCCTACTCATTCATCCATACATAAAATGCATATTATCCAATTCCTCCGATATGTATTCCATACTACAAGATCATATGTCAGAAAGAGGCAAACACACAGGTGGTTTAAACATTATTGCGATACCGATAGTACGAAACGTGATGTATGAGACGCGAAAGTCTCGAGTTCGATTTCTAGACGATACATTCAGCAGCCCTCTCCGTTGAGAAATAGAAATTTTTACACAAAGCAAAATATATAAAGAATGCTAAGAAGTCTTACGAGAATTGAAGCATTATCATCAAGGTTTTTATTATAGACCATTCAACCCTTGTAAGTTCATAATTCAATGTTTTTAGTCATTTTATCTCTTTCTAAGAGAAACAAAAAAATTTGGTTGTTACTCTGTTTTTTTTTTAAATGGATTTTTTTAACATATAAATACATAAAAAAAAAAAAAAAAAAAAAAAAAAAAAAAAAAAAATACTCATAACTGTTCCTAAAAAAAAAAAAAAAATTTCCCAATGGTACGTCGTCGTCGTCGTCGTAGTAGTAGTAGTAGTAGTAGTAGTAGTAGTGGTGGCAGTAATAATAGTGTTTTAATCTTTAGACTAATACTGAAGAGTGATTCTTTGTATTTCTGGCCTAACACAACATAACAAACGGTTTAGAGCGACTGGCGCGTAACTTTGTCTTTTCTGCGGCTACAGACTCTTTGAATACAGTGTCAACACCTAATATTATGACTCACTACAAGAACGAATTTTGTTTCAAATTCACAATTTTCTAAACTACCTAGTACTAATGATATATACCTTGATAAATTTTGGCTGCTACAGACTCTTTGAGTACAGTGTCAACACCTAATATTATGACAGAAAATTTGACTGCGCGTCCTTAATGAACAGATTTTGTTTCAAATACACAATTTTCTAAACTACCCAGTACTAATGCGATATACCTTGATAAATTTTACAGAATAGCTGTGAATAAATGAATGTGAAAATTTAAAACAAAAAAAAATTCAACATTAATAAATTATGAAATAAAACGGGACAATTCTCTTATGCAAATATTATTTAAATGCTGAAATATATTCATTACGTAGCAGGTTGGACCTTCTTTACCAAATTAATTCGCAAAAAAAAGACAAATGCTCACAAAATAATTTTCAGTTTAAATTTTTTATTAAAACAGGTCTCTCTCTCTCTCTCTCTCTCTCTCTCTCTCTCTCTCTCTCTCTCTCTCTCTCTCTCTCTCTCTCTCTCTCTCTCTCTCTCTCTCTCTCTCTCTCTCTCTCTCGCTCTCTCTCTCTCTCTCTCTCTCTCTCTCTCTCTCTCTCTCTCTCTCTCTCTCTCTCTCTCTCTCTCTCTCTCTCTCTCTCTCTCTCTCTCTCTCTCTCTCTCTCTCTCTCTCTCTCTCTCTCTCTCTCTCTCTCTCTCTCTCTCTCTCTCTCTCTCTCTCTCTCTCTCTCTCTCTCTCTCTCTCTCTCTCTCTCTCTCTCTCTCTCTCTCTCTTCTCTCTCTCTCTCTCTCTCTCTCTCGCTCTCTCTCTCTCTCTCTCTCTCTCTCTCTCTCTCTCTCTCTCTCTCTCTCTCTCTCTCTCTCTCTCTCTCTCTCTCTCTCTCATATACACACAATCCCAGACTACAAATTTGTCCAAAATTTCTTCTTGAAATCAGATTTACTACGTGATTATTTACCCAAACACTAATCAGAACTTACTTCTCCCTTCAAAAAAAAAAAAAAAAAAAAAAAAAAAAAAAAAACGCAATCGCGCAGAAAATTCCTACCACTGAAGGTCAAGGAGCAAATAATATAATCTATTAACAAGACATTTAAAGAGGCGAATCACACAAACTATTCCACTATACGGAAGAGGAATATATATATATATATATATATATATATATATATATATATATATATATATATATATATATATATATATTATATAATAGTATATATATAATATATATATATATATATATGTGTGTGTATATGTGTGTTTGTGTATGTAGGTGTGTGAGTGTGTGTAAGTCAGTGAGTATATGTGTGAGTGTGTGTAAGTCAGTGAGTGTATGTGAATGTGTGTGAGTGTGTGTGTGTAAGTCAATGAGTGTATGTGTGTGTGTATGTGTGCGCTCATGTTTCTGGAGAAATAATAGAATAGTATTTTATACGTTGAAGATTAATTGTTTAAAGATAAGACAAAATAAATTACCAATAAATTACGACAAAATCTCCATTTTCAGCAACTTTTACTCCAAAAGAATCAACTTTTCAGGTCATTCTTCTTCTTCTTCTTCTTCTTCTTCTTCTTCTTCTCTCTTCTTCTTCTTCTTCTTCTCTCTTCTTCATCTTCCTCCTCTTTGTTCTTATTTATTATCATCAACATCTCCATCATTATTATTCTGTTGTTGATGATAATGATGATGGTTGGTCAGAGAACAAAAATCGCAAGGAAAATCGCAAAATCGAGAAAACCTGTAAAATCATTTTAATATTTTTTTTTTATCAATAATTTCTTCTTTTCATTTCTTTATTTATATATTCTACTTCCCTTTCCTCTTCGTCTTTCCCTTTTCTTGCAATTCTTAGTGTGTGTGTGTGTGTGTGTGTGTGTGTGTGTGTGTGTGTGTGTGTGTGTGTGTGTGTGTGTGTGTGTGTGTGTGTGTGTGTGTGTGTGTGTGTGTGTGTGTGTGTGTGTGTTCACCTGTAAAAATACAAAATACAAATTTTTTAAGAATAACTTTCAAGAGAATTATCAAACAACCTTTATCAATTTAAAAATATTTTTATTCTTTGCTATTTTTTTTTTATTCTCTTTATTATCGCCCATCGAGACAAGAGTTTATGCAGCCCTCTCCCTAATTTATTTCCTTTCTTATCTTCTAAAACTTTCCTTTTTATCATTTACATTATTTCTTATCTTCAATCATATCCTTTTTTCCTACTTTATTTACTATATATATATAATATAATATATATATATATATATATATATATATATATATATATATATTATATATATATATATATATATATATATATATATATATATATTATATATATATATATAATATTAACTACATGTCTATCTATCTGTTTCCTATCTATCTATCTAATTATCTGACTCTCTCTCTCTCTCTCTCTCTCTCTCTCTCTCTCTCTCTCTCTCTCTTCTCTCTCCTCTCTCTCTCTCTCTCTCTCTTCTCTCTCTCTCTCTCTTCTCTTCTCTCTCTTCTCTCTCTCTCTCTCTCTCTCTCTCTCTCTCTCTCTCTCTCTCTCCTTGCATTTTTCTTTATTACCATTTTTATGAGCTATTCAGAACTTATGATCCTTTTCATAAATGCCTTTATGAAACTTACTCCAGTCTCTCTCTCTCTCTCTCTCTCTCTCTCTCTCTCTCTCTCTCTCTCTGAGAATAATTTTTATTATCACCAAGTATTTTATATGGTAAAAATAAGCCTAACTTACCCTACAATATACGATGTAATTTTGCGAGAGCTTGAAATATTTTTCAAGCTTTTATTAAATCTTTCACAAGTTACTTATATTTTTAATCATTTTCAGCGTTTTATCTTCTTCATAAACCGTTAAATTTGCTACAAAATTATAGCCATTTCATCACTTTCAAATGTAGCAACAAGAATGAAGACATTTTGTCAATTTCAAAAATAGCAACCAGAGTGTAGTCATATTTATCACTTTCAAAAGTAGCATAAACGGCATTTTATTTAAATAATTTTTATTACGGGCAAAATATATAATTTTT
>SEYY01018339.1:0-2500 GCA_009176605.1 Armadillidium nasatum
TATATATATATATATATATATATATATATATATATATATATATATATATATATATATATATATATATATATATATAATATATATATATAATATATATATATATATATATATATATATATATATATATATATATATATATATATATATATATATATATATATATATATATATATATATATATTATATATATATATATATATAATATCTGAACAAATGTGTGAGGAACTCCACACAAAAAGTGTGTAACGTAACCTTTGGGTTTGAAATAAGCGGAAAATATGAGAATTTAAATGAACGATATTTAAGGCGTGCTTGCTTTAACTGTGTTTTCAAAGGACGTTCGTGTATTGAATAAAAAAAAAAAAAAAAAAAAAAAAAAAACATGTTTATCAGGGAGTCTATCCACATATTCTCCATTGTAGAATTGGTTCTCAAATTTCCTCTTCTAATCCCAATTCTTAGTGAAATACGAATTTTCGACTCCATTACCAGGTCGGGTAATATATTTGATCAGCAGCACCTTCAATTCACATCATATCTAATAGTTGCTTCAACATCACTTTACAGTGTAATTATTTTAACTCCGAATGACTCTTAATCCGACTACACAAACCAGTAAACTCGTTGACTTCGACTGTACAAACCGATTTTATTCCTCTCCTTACTTCCATTAATTTCCTCATGATCATAACGCTATTGTGATAAAAACCTCGTCTAAAAATCATCGATCTTCCAATCTCTCTCTCTCTCTCTCTCTCTCTCTCTCTCTCTCTCTCTCTCTCTCTCTCTCTCTCTCTCTCACTGTCTCTCTGTCTCTCACTGTCTCTGTCTGTCTGACTGTCTGACTGTCTGTCTCTTTCTTTCTCTCTCTCTCTCTATTTTTGTTACCTTTCCTATCATAAATTATCAACAATCTCGCGCAAATATTTCATACGCAATTGCTCTTCCGACTCTAATTAATGTCCGCCCTTTTCTTCGGACTTTTCCTTCAAACTCCCAATTTACGGGCAAAGGCTGCAAATTTGTCATTATTTTCTTAGTTCGATTCATGTTAACAACGTGTCAACGCGAAAAGTCATTCCGGAAACGGTAATTCATTTTTTTTTTCCTTTTTTTGGCGATCAATAACAATCATTCTGGATATCATTACTTTTATTAAGGCTCTGCCATTATTAACAGATTTTTTTTTGAAACTTCTTTCCAAGAGAAGCGGCTCAATGCAATCAATAATTTTATAATGTTTCGCAAATAATAATAATAATAATAATAATAATAATAATAATAATAATAATAATAATAATAATAATAATAATAATAATAATAATAATTAATAATAATAATAATAATAATAATAATAAATAATAATAATAATAATAATAATAATAATAATAATAATAATAATAATAATAATAATAAGAAACTGATAATTGTGATAATAATAATAATAATAATAATAATAATAATAATAATAATAATAATAATAATAATAATAATAATAATAATAATAATATAATAATAATAATAATAATATAATAATAATAATAATAATAATAATAATAATAATAATAATAATAATAATAATAATAATAATAATAATAATAATAATAATAATAATAATAATAATAATAATAATGATAATTAATAATAATAATAATAATAATAATAATAATAATAATAATAATAATAATAATAATAATAATAATAATAATAATAATAATAAAAATAAGAAAAAGGTAAAATTAATATTATTAATTTTAATGATAATACTAATAATAAAAATGATAATATAAATAATAATAATTTTAATGATTAAATAATAATGATAATAATTGATAACAATAATAAGAGCAAGAAGAATAGTAATAATAGTAATAATAATAATAATAATAAGAATGATAATAAATAATAAATCTACAACTACTACTAATAGAAGTAATGAAAAATTATTGTAACAATAATAATAATAATAATAATAATAATAATAAAGATAATAATAATAATAAAACTGTAAATAATAATATAATAATAATAATAATAATAATAATAATAATAATAATAATATTGATAAAAATAATAATAATTATACAATAATAGTAATTCTAATACAACTACTACAATTAATAATAGGAGTAACAATAATAATAATTAAATAATAATAATAATAATAATAGTAATTCCATTTAAAACTACTACAATTAATTATAGGAATAACAATAATAATAATTAAATAATAATAATAATAATAATAATAATAATAATAATAATAATAATAATAATAATAATAATAATACTTTTTTATTATCAAGTCTCTTTACTCTGTTTTATTACCTTAATTACGGGAAAATGATTCCACCCCAACTCGCTATTTCTCGCAATATAAACATACCTAGTATATATATATATATATATATATATATATATATATATATATATATATATATATATATATATATATATATATATATATATATATATATATATATATATATATATATATATA
>SEYY01018339.1:15000-17500 GCA_009176605.1 Armadillidium nasatum
ATATATTATATATATATATATATATATATATATATATATATATATATATATATATATATATATATATATATATATATATATATATATATATATATATATATATATATATATATATATATATATATATTATATATATATATATATATATATATATATATATATATATATATATATATATATATATATATATATATATATATATATATATATATATATATATATAATATATATATATATATATATATATATATATATATATATATATATATATATATATATATATATATATATATATATAGATATATATATATATATATATATATATATATATATATATATATATATATATATATATATATATATATATATATATATATATATATATATATATATATATATATATATATATATATATATATATATATATATATATATATATATATATATATATATATATATATATATATATATATATATATATATATATATATATATATATATATATATATATATATATATATATATATATATATATATATATATATATATATATATATATATATATATATATATATATATATATATATATATATATATATATATATATATATATATATATATATATATATATATATATATATATATATATATATATATATATATATATATATATATATATATATATATATATATATATATATATATATATATATATATATATATATATATATATATATATATATATATATATATAATCTATATATATATATATATATATATATATATATATATATATATATATATATATATATATATATATATATATATATATATATATATATATATATATAGTATATAGGGAAATAAAGCTGTTTAACATGTTTTAAACATAAATTAAGTTGAACCCGTAAAAAAGCTTACAAAAATAAATTACATTATGTAAAAACACCATAAAATAATAATTTCAAATTTCAAAATTTTTTATTCTTTGAACGTACACTGTAATTTACAAAATGCAGTAGGTCCTATGCTACTAATTATACTAATACTAATATTAATAACGACAATAATACAATAAAAACAACAATGGTAATAGTAATGAAGTGACTGTACAATTCTCAGAAAAGGGACTTCTAAGGGGATACACAGTGGTTTCCATTGAGCCCCAAGGTTTAGTAGTTTAAATAAGTTATTTAATTTTATTATTAAAAGTAAATACTAAAATGGTGCATATAACAAAACGGGGGATAAAGATCATGCTAATTAATACAATTATCTTATAAAATTAATAAAAATGAAAATAGTAAGTTAACATTATAATTTTAATATCAATAATATTAAGATAAATATTATAAGTAATAGTGATGGGAAAAAGAAGATATTCGCAAGTACGATAATGATCGAAGTATTATAATAATAATCATAATAATTGTGGTAAGTAAGTACTAATACTATTATCAACTATAATAAAAATAACAATGATGATAATAATGTTTGTATTAGCAACGATAATGAGGCTTTTATACTGATTTCAAAGCTAATTTACATTTGAGAGTATTAATAGTAATATCAAAATTAATGTAAATACAATATTAGAACATAGCAATAAAAATTACAATACCAGTAATTGTAATAATTATAATGATAGTAATAATAAAATAATATTAGATGAATATTAGTAGTAAAATCAAAGTTGTTGCCCTAGAGTAACTATGACATTATAGTAATACAGAAATATTAACAATATTGACAATACAATAATATCAGTAGAAACCATTAATAATAACTTTTATATGAGTAGCGAAACAGTAATAATAATAATAATAATAATAATAATAATAATAATAATAATAATAATAATAATAATAATAATAATAATAATAATAATATAATAATATAATAATAATATATAATAATAATAATAATAATAATAATAATAATAATAATAATAATAATAATAATAATAATAATAATAATAATAATAATAATAATAATCATTAAACTAATAATGCCAGCAAAAGTAACAGTAATAATAGCCATAAGTGAAGGGTATACAGTATTTATTGTAGTGGAGAAGAAAACATAACGTAATGACCACAGTGTGATCTTTATGGGTTCCAGATGTTTGTTCCTGGGTTGCCGCTTTCTCACGAAATGTAAGGGAAGAGAGATAGAGAGAGAGAAAAGAATATTAATAATAATAATAATAATAATAATAATAATAATAATAATAATAATAATAATAATAATAATAATAATAATAATAATAATAATAATAATAATAATAATAATAATAATAATAATAATAATAATAATAATAATAATAATAATAATAATAATAATAATAATAATAATAATAATAATAATAATAATAATAATAATAATAATAATAAACAATAACTTGAGTCATGATCAAAGAATCATTATTATGTTTCGAAACAAAAGGAAAAAACCTCGTTAAAAAAGTTCTTTCACTTTTCAAATAATATCTTCTTTTATT
>SEYY01018339.1:22500-30000 GCA_009176605.1 Armadillidium nasatum
TTATTATTATTATTATTATTATTTTTTATATTATTATTATTATTATTATTATTATTATTATTATTATTATTATTATTATTATTATTATTATTATTATTATTATTATAACAGTTAGATGTTGAAGATAAAAAAGAGATCGAGATTGGAGAGAAACGAAGGTGAACAAAATATTTTGATCAAAATTTGACAAAATTTCGAAACAAGTCGAATGAAAAGAGAAGAAAAAGGGAAAGAGGATTTTGGACAAGAATTTGATGAGTTTGGGCTTAAAGGGATAACTTTACACAAAATGGTGAATATATTCGACAATAGAAAGGAAATACACGTGAGACTCGACAAAAAAGTTGAATAAGGAGGCAGAAAGAGGAAGAAGATCAAGAAGGAGAAGGAGATGATGAAATATGAAGAAATTGAGAAGGAAAAGAAGGAGTAAGAAAAAAGGTGATGAAGGAAGTGAAAAGATAATTGAGAGATTAAGAAGGAAGGGGTAAGTAAAAAGAGGAAAATATCGTGGAAAAAGAGGAGATGATGAATAAAGAGAAAAAAGGAGACAGAGAAAAAAAGAAAAAGAAAAGAATAAGGAGAAAGAGAATATGATGGGAGGAGTGGGGAAAGAAGAATTAGAAAGAGGAGAAGGTGTAGGAAGATGAAGAAGACGAAAAAGTATAGGAGAAGAATTAATAGGAGGAGAATGATTAAGAGGAGGATGAAGAAGATGAAGAGGCATAGGAGAGGGATTTATAGGAGGAGGAGAATTAGGAGGATAGGGAGGAATAGGAGGAGGGTTAAATAAAAGAGTGCATATAAATAAGAAAAGAAGCTAAGCGAAAGAGAGGATAAATAGTAATTGAAGATTACTATCGTACTAGTTAGAAAGTTATGGTCTTATAAATTTATGGACAGATGTGAAAAATTAAGAGGAATAATACATGGAGAAAAGAATGATATAAAAGGAAAGAGAAACCATTTGGAAAATAATATATTCCGAAAATGATGAAAATAATTATATTCAACATTCTTCAAAAAAGTGGAAGAAAAAGAGAGTAATAGTAAGAGTTTTTCGAAATTATTGAAAAACGGGAATAATCTTTTATCTAATGGAGTACTACTTAACACGAGAGTCGTGATCATATATAAAGGGGGGTTACAGTGTGTCATAAAAGATAAAAACTTACTGCATGAAAAAAAACTTTCCATATTGTTACATATTCTTTGTTTACATATTTATGTAATCAAATTAAAAGTTTTTAAATTTTTTCAAACCAGTTTGAAAACTTGTCAGGAATATTTTAAATTTATTAATCAGCCTTACAGTAAATATCCCAATCTGCACTTTTGAAATTGACATATGCCAGGCATAAGAGGTAAGTAGAGAGTAATGAGGTTATTAACTTTATGTTTTTAACTTTTCTGGGAGGGAGGGGGGAGGTCTCGAAGCTTTAAAGATCGAGAAACAGAAGTCTAACGACATGAAACTTGAAATATGCAAAGATGGACTTAATACTCAAACTCTAAATTGTTGAATTTTTGAAATCTAGAAAATCTAATCATACAGAATGATTTAACACAGTAGGGAAATATACTGAAAGAATTAATTGAAAAATGCAAATATTGATTATAAGGTCAGAGGTGTTTGTAATTCATATATACATTGAGAAGGAGATGAAAACTTGGCAACAAAAACAATACGAATAATTTATTTATTATTGATGCTCAGCAATTAACTTTAAAGGACCGAGTTTCTACCTATTAAAAACATTGTTAAAGACCTTCGACTTAATGTGAAATAAATAAGGTCAGTGTTATTAGTAATTCAGGTTTTAAGTGTGGAAATTAAAGAAAATTTGGCAATATATATATATATATATATATATATATATATATATATATATATATATATATATATATATATATATATATATATATATATATATATATATATATATATATATATATATATTATGTGTGTGTGTGTGAATTTGTGATTGTGTGTCTGTGGTGAATGAGTTAAAAGATTCATCCATTACACCATTCAGTCCTTCTCCATTAAACATCCATTACTGTGATTTGCCCATTTTTCCTACTTGATATGCTTTTATCTTTTCAAACGAAGATTTTTCTTAAGTTCTCTCGTTTTATCAAACATCTTTGGCTTATTTTCTTTTCTCTCTCTCTCTCTAATTCTCTTTCTATCTATCTATCTATCTATTTATCTATCTATCTATCTATCTATCTATCTTATCTATCTTTCTATCTATCTATCTTTCTCTCTTCACACACACACATTATATATTATATATATATATATATATATATATATATATATATATATATATATATATATATATATATATATATATATATATATATATATATATATATATATATTATATATAACTCTTCTCGAAAAGGTGGAGTCTAGGGATTTTCGTCTTTAAATTTTTGTTTTTGCTATCTCCCTCCAATCTCTTTCCGTCAGTCGAATTGTTGCGTCGCTCTTACAACTGACACTGCTCTTCTGAACTCTCACGTCGCATGCCTCCACCACTGAGAAGGGCTCATGCGACACAACTTTCTACACAGTCTCATCCTTTCTCTGTTCAACTCTTTGACCCAGGACTTAAACCGCTATGCTCAATCTTACATGCACTCATTGGGTATATATATATATATATATATATATATATATATATATATATATATATATATATATATATATATATATATATATATATATATATATATATATATATTATATATATTGCCGGAAGATTGCAAGTTAAGTTGCAACTATGAATCAACGCGCAACACATTTTTCCCTAAAGAAAAAACTTTTGATTCAAGAACAATTTCTTACGACCAGGATTATATCACGGCGATTTTTTCATTAGGTTTTCTTCCTCGATCTTCGGATTTTAAATTATTTGAAGATTACTATAACAGCAATTTATTGAAAAAAATTAAGGTCTTTACCATATATATAATATATATATATATATATATATATATATATATATATATATATATATATATATATATATATATATATATATATATATAATATATATATATATATATATTATTAGTGAGAAATATAAGCGAATATCCACTTCAGAGCGAAATAATATATATATAATATATAATATATAATATATATAATATATATATATATATATATATATATATATATATATATATATATATATATATTATATATATATATATATAGAGAGAGAGAGAGAGAGAGAGAGAGAGAGAGAGAAGTTTAAAAGCTCTTTGTGTGTGAATGTATGTATGTTTGTGTATATGTCTGTGTGTGTGTGCAAAGTTTAAACCCTTTAAATAAATGCCTTGCTTCAAGTCAGGTTAAAAAAAATCTTCCTTCTTTCTTTGAAGAAGATCGGTATATCGTTTACAAATTTAATTAATTCATTCATTATGAAATCAAGAATTTTTCTTTTTTTTTGTTTTCAATTTTTTATTGTAATTTTTTCCCCCCCTTGAACTTTAAATTAAAAGAAAGAAGGCATCCTCTTCTTCGCTCACTTCCTCATCTTTACTCTCCTCTTCCTCCTCGCTCTCTTCCTCTTCATCATCTTTCCTCTCCCTCCTCACTCTTCTTCATCGCTCTCCTCTTCCTCCTTCATATCTTTACTCTCTTCTCCCTCCTCGCTCTCCTCTTCCTCCTCCATATCTTTACTCTCTTCTTCTTCCTCGCTCTCCTCTTCCTCCTCACACTCCTCTTCTTCCCTCCTCCCTTCATAAGGGATGCTTTCTTCTTTTTTTCTTTCTTTAAATATTTTTTCCATTTCCCTTAAAAGTCTGTTAAGCGAAAGCGTGTTCAAGCTAAATTGA
This sequence comes from Armadillidium nasatum, assembly GCA_009176605.1. NCBI lineage: Eukaryota > Metazoa > Arthropoda > Malacostraca > Isopoda > Armadillidiidae > Armadillidium > Armadillidium nasatum. The sequence goes on from SEYY01018339.1 coordinate 26,356, forward strand.
ATTTGAGCAAGACTCTTTAATAAACATCCTCACTTATTTCGTGGGCTTTGTTCAACACACACACACGCACACACGCACACACGCACACACGCACACACACACACACGAACATCCAGACAACCACACCCATACAGGTTATTAACATCTCTTCAGGTGGAAAGGGTGAGGGGCCTTCATGAAGTCCACAATTGCTTATGCTTATTAATAATAGGTATATATATATATATATATATATATATATATATATATATATATATATATATATATATATATATATATATATATATTATATATATATATATATATATATATATATATATATATAGTATGTGTGAAGATAAAGTTTAATAAAAGGGATTGGATGTTTGTTTGTGCTTGTGGGCCTGTGAATGTAGCGAGGGAAGAAGAAAGAAAAGTGTTTTGGGAGAACTTAAATGAATGCTTAGGGGGTTTTGAGGCGGGTGTAAATGTGTGTTTAGTAGGAAATTTAAATGCGTGAGTTGGAACGGACATGGAAGGAGGGGTTGCTGGTCCATTTGGGGTAGGTGATAGAAATTTGAATGGAGAGAGTTGAATTGAAGTTTGTATGGCAAATAGATTTATAATAGGGAATAAATACATGGTCTGTTAAAAAGTTGAATCATAAGTTGACCAGGGTTGGTGGGGTAAATGACGAAAGGGGTTTGATAGACTATATATGTATTAGGAAAAGGATAAGGGATAGTTTACTAGATATAAATGTGATTAGGAGGTCTGCTAGACGAATTTCAGACAATTATTTGGTGCTAGCCAAAATTTGAGTGAAAGGTAGGGGGTGGGGGGTGGGGGGTGGAAGTGAGATTTGGGCATTGGGATGAGAAGTTAGATTGAGAGAGTGGAAAGACTGGGGGAAAGGGATTTAGGGGAGCATTTTAAAAGAGAACTAAACATAGGTTGGGAAAAGGTAAGAGGAAGAGAATTAGGGGTGTAGAGGAAGAGTGGGAAAGGTTCAAAATGACAATAGTAGAATATGAAAGGAATGTATGTGGGGTGAGGAGGTGGGAGGGAAGTGTAAAGGAAAGAGAAGTGAATGGTGGCTTGAGAAAGTGAATATAATAGTAAGGAAAAAAAGAAAGCTTTTGAAAAATATTTGAACGTTACGGTAGAACTGATTGACTAGTGTGGCTTTAGGGCTCTGGTTAGAACTCTTAAGTAGAACCTAGTAAGAAACTTCTAAGAAAGTCCCCCTCCATAAATAGGGAAATTTTCGTGAGCTGGGAACTTTAATAAAAAAAATTAAGTTGGGTTAAGTTAGGTTAAGTTAGGTTAGGTTAAGTTAGGTTAGGTTAGAGGTTTATATAAGTTCATTTTTTCCTTTTCAAAGTTTGTACCTGACAGGCTTTTCCACTTAAAAGAGCAAGGGATATTTATTAAAGAATTTCCCCTCTAAAAATCGAACCACTATCCTTTGACAAACAAATCCTGGTTTTTATTGTATGTATTATATCAACATACTGCATAACTGTATATATTAAATATGAGTGTAAGAACATGTCAAAGCAAGTATAAGTTTATGGACGAAGATTTTGACAGTGATAATTATCGATGGAACGAAGATTTGCAACCGCAACCGCAACGGCAACAGCAACAGCATTATTTAAAAAAAATAATAACCACACTTCAACCGCAACAGCGGTTATGGAAATTTCCAAAACAGCAACCGCATTCACAATCACTCTTATGGAGATTCGGTTTTGCCGTTTTTGCTTCTTTATATATATATATGTATATATATATATATATATATATATATATATATATATATATATATATATATATATATATATATATATATATATATATATATATATATATATATATATATATATATATATATATATATATATATATATATATATATATATATATATAAGTGTAAGAACTGATTGACTATTGTGCTTCAGGGCTCTGGTTAGAACTCTTAAGTACTCATGAGCGGTGGCGATGTGTAAAAAAAAAAAAAAAAAAAAAAAAAAAAAAAAAAAAAAAAAAATAAAAAAATATATATATATATATATATATATATATATATATATATATATATATAATATTATATATATATATATATATATATATAGAGAGAGAGAGAGAGAGAGAGAGAGAGAGAGAGAGAGTGAGAGAGAAAGAAAGAGAGAGAAAGAGACAACTAATGCATGACTCATATTGAATTACATGAGTCGCGTGTGATTTAGCTTCTCATAGTCACCGATACAAAATTTAGAGTCATGAAAAATTTCGAACGTCTCTCAAAAGGCTGTCAATATATATATATATATATATATATATATATATATATATATATATATATATATATATATATATATATATATATATATATATATATATATATATATATAATATATATATAATAATTGATGGAGTGAAGCTTCGCTACCGCAACCGCGGTTATAGCCTTTTTAACAACCGCAAAATAAACTCAATATGAGTTGTTAAAAGAATATGTAACAGCAAAATAACCGCAACCAACCGTGGTTGAAAAAGAAAAATGCAACTGCAAAATAACTTCAACCGCGGTTGAGCAATTTTTCAGCTTCGCTCCATCACTTGTGATAATGTATTAATGTTGTAGAGATATTTAATTCATTTTCTTTTTAAAAATGAAGGAAAAACATTGGACGAAAATTTTCAACCTTGCATTTTTAATAAAAGATTTTCAGTCTTGTTTTACTTGCTTTTGTTCTTGTTGTTTGTTGTTCTTTTTCTTTTTTTTTTTCTTGTTCTTCTTCATCTGGCTCTTCTTGTTTTTGTTCTTGTTCTCATTCTCTTTCATGTTCTTCTTGTTCTTCTTGCTTTTGTCCTTGTTCTTGTTCTTGTTCTTGTTCTTCTTTTTCTTGTTCTTGATTTTCTTCATGTTGTTGTTGTTGGTGTTCTTCTTCTGCTCTTTCTTTTTCTTCTTGTTCATGTTTTTGTTCTTGTTCTTGTACTTCTTGTTCTTGTTCTTTTTGTTCTTATTCAAGTTCTTGTTCTTGTTTTTGTTCTTTTTCTTATTATTCCCCTTCTTTTTCATCTTGTTCTTGTTCTTCTTCTTCTTCTTCTCTTTCTTTTTCTTCTTCTTCATTTTCAATTACTTTCTTATTCTTCTACAGTTTCGCAAAATTTAATATATGGTAAAATTTTCAACTTTGCAATTTAGAAAGTTTGGAAAAGTATCGAATTTTCTCCAGAATTTTGAGGTTTTAAATGAACTTCACAATTTCCAAATTTCAACCATTCAAATTCAAAATCAGATCTCTTTGTTTAGATTTTATCATATATATATATATATATATATATATATATATATATATATATATATATATATATATATATATATATATATATATATATATATATATATATATATATATATATATATATATATATATATATATATATATATATATATATATATATATATATATATATATATATATATATATATATATATATATATATATATATATATATATATATATATAAATATATATATATATATATATATATATATATAATATATTATATATATTATATATATATATATATATATTGTTTTTGGTCACCTCTGGTGGGTAAATGCCAGAGGTCTACTAATTTCCACCAGAGTTG
>SEYY01018339.1:45000-49183 GCA_009176605.1 Armadillidium nasatum
AATTTTATTATTATTATTATCATTATTATTATTATTATTATTGTCATATGATATTTCTTTGTCTTTTATTTTTGAAATAAGTAGGAATAGGTAACAAACATTAAATAACTAATAATTTTGGTAAAATATTTTGGGGTAATAACTCGTTATAAATATTACTATCAATAACTAGCAATGAATTTTAAGTACAACTTATATTTAATATAGTAATTTTTAAAATAAATTTTTATTTCCCGTTAAAAAATTTCGAATTTAGAGGGTTATCTATTTCCCCAAAATGTATTTTAATTTTATATTTCATAATAATAAAAATTTTAAATTGCAATGGGAAGATTATTTTCAATATAAAAGAAAAAATTTTATTAGAAGACCAACAAATGATTTGTCCAATATACACCAAAAATGAAGAAAGCTGAGAGTGAGTGTGAGAGGAGTGTGAGTGTGAGAGTGAGTCTGAGAGTGAGTCTGAGTGTGGGTGTAAGTCTGAGAATAAGTCTGAGCTTGAGTCTGAGTGTGAGGAGTCTTATTGTGAGTGTGAGTGTGAGTGTGAGTGTGAGTGTGAGTGTGAGTTTGGATGTGAATCTGTGTGTGATTGTGAGTGTGAAAGTGAGTGCGAGTGTGGTTTTGAGTCTGTGTGTCTGAATGTGATTGTGAGTGTGAGTCCGAGTAAAAATTTGAGTTTCAGTAGTAATGATGCAATATTGTAGACGAATAATTTTAATAGTAAATATCTCATAATATCTTAATTTCATAAATAAGTAAAATACCTACCAAAAAAAAAAAAAAAAAATTCACGAAAACTTCATTTTTATTTCAGTTATTCTTGAAAATTAAAATAAAATTCTAACTCAAAAAACTTGTTAATTAATTGCGATACTATACTAAGTCATGAATACATTGAGCAACAAAAGAATGCTTTAAGAGTTAGTAGTCTCTAATGTATTGCTAAAAGAGAGAGAGAGAGAGAGAGAGAGAGAGAGAGAGAGAGAGAGAGAGAGAGAGAGAGAGAGAGAGAGAGAGAGAGAGAGAGAGAGAGAGAGAGAGAGAGAGAGAGAGAGAGAGAGAGAGAGAGAGCCAGTTTAAGGAATAGGTAAATTTAAAGAATTAATAGGCGACTCTGAAATTAAAGGCATGATCATATAATTACAAGCAAATAAATATACTTATGCATACTTACCAACCATGCAAAAAAAACTTCCGACAAATTAAAACTGCATTATAATATGCTACTGATTTATATATGTATTAGAAAATGCTTTCTTTCTCATATTAAAGTACGTTTAACAATCCATGTTCAAAGACTTCTTTAATTTACATACACGCACCTAAACACATATGAACACACATACACACAAAGGAACACACACACAAACACGCATGCACACACACACACACACAAACATTATATTATCATATATATAATATATATATATATATAATATATATATATATATATATATATATATATATATATATATATATATATATATATATATATATATATAGTAGTGAGTTAAATGTAAAATATCTTGAGAGTTGGTGGGTAGCAATGGAAAAATCACGTAATCTGAAACTCGGAAGGAATATTTTATGATTCAAAATGAAGAACCTATCATTGAAAGGAGACACCTGAGAGCTTGTTACTTTCTCCACAGTCTCTCTCTCTTTCTCCCTTCAACTTTCTCTCTTTCTCATTCATCATTCGATTCTCTTTCTGTCTCTTTTTCTTCCTCATTCACTCTTCAACTTTCTCTCCTTCTGCTTCCTTCTCTCTCTTTTGCTCTATCTCTCTTTCTCGCTTTTTATCGACCATTTTGCTCTCTCTCTCTCACTCTTTCTACATATCATATATATATATAATATATATATATATATATAATATATATATATATATATATATAATATATATATATATATATATATAACGGACACATTTATAGAGATACAGAGATTTGCAAACAGATTAATGGCCAATGGGTTAAATGGAGAAGAGTGTGAGAGAGAGAGGAAAAAGAAAGAGAGAAAGAGAAGAGAGAGGAAAGAGAGAGAGAGAGAGAGAGAGAGAGAGAGAGAGAGAGAGAGAGAGAGAGTTTAAGGAAATAGGTAAATTTATAGATTACAAAATAATATATTAATTATATATAATATATATATAATATAATATATCAATTAACATCATATATATATATATATATATATATATAGTATATATATTATGTATTATATATTACTTATATATATATATATATATATATATATTATATATATATAATATATATATATATATATATATATATATATATATATTATATTGTATAATATAATCTATAAATATATGATTATATATATATATAAATAGATATGATAGATAAACCGACAGACAGACACGTAGGCGGAAAAAGAGTCAAACACAGAGAGATTGTTTAATTAAACCTTTGTTGCAAGTTTTTGATATTATCATAAAATCGGAATTGAGAAACTGGGCAATAAACGGCAACAAACATTGAAAACATTTTGGTAGAATACATTTTGGAACTGAAATTTCTTTTACGAGATTCTTTACCTTTAAAAAATTATTCAAGGATCCGAAATTTGGTAAATTTTTATTCCCTAAAATGTTTTTTTTTTTAGTTCGAAGTTTCGTTCCTCTCTCTGACTCCTTCTCGAAATGGAAGGAATAAAAAAAATGTTTTTTCTTTCTTTTCCTTTTATCCTACTCGACCTTTCTGTCAATTAAACGGAAAGGAATTTTTTAGTCCTTCTTAATGAAAGAACACGACTCACATCTATTTAAAACAGTTTTTTTTTATCTCGTTTTCTTTGTTTTTTTTTCGTTTTTTTAAAAAAAATTTGAAAAATTTTTAAATTTATTTTTTTCCGTTTTCTTTGGGTTTTTTTTTCGATTTTTTTTTTTTTGAATTTGGAAAAGGGGGGAACTAAACACGGTCGTATAAAGGAATTTATTCTTGCGTGAATTTTAACTAATGTTCGTTGTCAGTGCGGCTGTGCATTGGAATTTAGATTAATTAAAAAAAAAAAAAAAAAAGTACATTTTTACTGATTCAATACACGCACTCATAAAAATTTATTGTTGCTATTCGCTTACATGTGCATGTCCACGTGTAGCGTTACTTTGAACACTAAATCATAGGTATACATGCAGGATAAGATGCTACTATAGTATTATGAAAACACACGCACACAAACATTAAAACATATTAATATAATAATTATATATTATATATATATATATATATATATATATTATATATATAATATATATATATATATATATATATATTTATATGTATCTATGTATGTTCGTGTATGTATGTGTGTTTACTTGAATGCATATACAGTAACTAAGTAATCTATGGAGGTATTTTCTTCTGAATGTGAAATGTACTGAGTAAGTCGTTTTATTCCTTTGATTCCGAGGTTTAAGTAATTGTGGAGAGTGAATAGTTTCAAGGAGGATGAAAATAACTTATTTTTACTTCTATTTTAAGAGTGAAATAAAAGTGAAAAAAGAAGAGGGCGTGTCTTATATTTTTACAGTTAACTTTACTCGCCTTATTTATCTATTCTTCTATCCATCTATCTATCTACCTTTCAATATATCTATCTTTCTTTCTATCTATCTATCTATCTATCTATCTATCTATCTATCTATCTATCTATCTATCTATCTATCTATCTATCTATCTATCTATCAATTTTTTAATATCATTTTTAGTTTGGTGTTTTCCCTCATTATTTACTAACTTTTATTTTTGATCTCGTTATTGTTGTCCTTTCATGTGTTCTGATTGGTGTTGGTGTTGGTGTTGGTGTTGGTGTTGGTGTTGGTGCTGGTGCCGGTGTCGCTGTTGGTGTCGATGCCTGTGTTGGTGCTAGTGCTGGTGCTGGTGAGGATATTGATATTAATGCCGCTGCTATAATGATTCTCCTTTAATCTTCGTAGTCATCTTCATTAACATTTTTGCTTTCATTACTCTCCATAAACCAAAGAATTTAATTTAAGACTGCCATTAAGTAACTTGTTTTTTTACATGAAACTCCTCCCAGTTTTGTTCGGATTATCACAAATTAAAAAACAAAGTAAAGTTTTTAAATCTAAGAAATAAAATCTTTTTGATTACGTTTTTAAATTAATTTCAATTCAAATTGGTTTTAATTATAT
>SEYY01018340.1:0-22500 GCA_009176605.1 Armadillidium nasatum
TTTTACATTACTGTAGACACATAAGTTGCATGTGTCTACTGTAATTGGAAATGAAATAGAAAGTGTTGTATGGTACAACACTTTTTTGACCAAAAACCCAGAAAACCCACTAATTCCCCGGGTTTTTGGCAAAAACCCACCCGGGCTGGGTTTTTTCGGGGAAAAACCCGGGTTTTTGCAACCCTGACTTATAGTTTCTTAGCAGACATAAGGAATCTCACCCAATGCTTCTCAGATCCTCATTAATTTATTTAAGTGTACCAGCTGTAATACGGCATTTGTAGGCCAAACTGATCTACAATTGAAAAAAAGGATTGATAAGCATACAGGAGCTTCCTTTAGAAGAAACCATCCTGTTTCCTCTCCTGTACACTCTGACATAAAAGACCGTGGACATCCCCACCCTTTTTCTTCATCAAATTTATCTGTTTTTAACATGCATCTTTCCTTCTTGATCGTAAGATTTTGAAGTTTTATATATAAAAACATTCCATCTTTAAATGATCAAGTTTCTATGTCTTTTCATCAATAATGAAGTCCTTTTTCCCAAAATAGGAAATTTTTATTTTTTTATTAATATTAATATTATTACTTTTTTCTATTTTATCAACCATTATTATTCTTAAATATCTATATATAGTTATGAATTATATTTTGACACGTATTTTAAAATAGAGATAATTAGTTTGTGCTGAAATGGCAGAGATACAGTGTAAACGTTCACAAATGCATTAAAATGAGTATGTGGGAACCTTTAGTCTTTCTATCTTCTATTAATATATACTCTATATATTATATATTCATAACTATATATATATATATTATATAATAATAATAATAAAAGTTAGAAACCTTATATTTATATTTTACATTCATAGTATATGGTTTGGATCCAAAATTGGCTGAAAAAAAATGACTCGAATTCATGTTTTGAACATGATAGGTCATGGATTTTGATCCTCACAGTAGTAACTAGTGGGGTACAAATATTACAGTAGTGGTGAAGGTAATTTTGTTTATATGTACTATTTTTGATCTTTTCTAAACGCTCCTTTGAGAAGTGAATCTTCTACAATGACACTTTTGACGTCGGAAGTAGATAAAACTTTCCAACATAATGCTGTAATCTGTCAGGGTGATTTGGAAACAATATACCCTACCAACGAAGAGTCTTCACCTTCACAATCTGATTAAGAAGAATTTGAGGATTTAAGTTTATTTTCATTCATAGTTAGAAGATTATCTTAATGTAAAGATTGAGTAAACGAATATCTCATGGAAGAAACGGTAAGAGAAAATCCATTTTTGTATTGGAATAATAGAAGAAACATTTTTCCAAAACTTTTCGAATTTGCCAAAAAGTACCTAGCTATTCCTGCAACAATTTCAGATATAAAAATACTTTTTTTCAATTGTGGGCACTATAGGACGCCATATATAAAAACTCTGCTTTTATTTAAAGACCTGAAAGAGAAGGGTAATTAAGAGACTTAGAATTACTCTCGAAACACTGGAAAACTTGTAGCGGTTGGCTTATATCTGGAGGTACTTTTCCAGGTCTTATATCAATTAGACTATGCAAAATATTTATTTTTTACACACGATCGATATTCCCGGCCTACTGCAGCGTGGAATATGTAAATATTGTTCATAAAACTGAATTTTATGTGATTTTATCGAAATAACTGCATTTTACATATACCAGTGCTATCTTCATTGGTTTTCATATTTACTGCTGATTTATTGATTCATCTTAATTTGGCCCTCGCTAGGGACCGACCGGTGCTGGGGTAGCCTAAAATTTGTAAAGAGGTCAAAAGCACTGAAATTTTACGTTAAGAAAGTTAGATATAATTTTAATTGAGATTAATTTAATTATAAGGAAGGAGTAGTATAGCCACCATTCACTTAAATTAATTATATGCATTTTCTCAAAAAATTTAAAGAAAATTACAGATTTTGTATAATAAAAGGGTAAAATCTTAGTGATGGGGCCTCAAATTTTTTTTTCTTCTCAACTTAATTACGAAAAGGAAATGATGTGTTTGTTTTTTAATTAATCGATGAAAGACAAATTATTTTATAATAAAAAAAAATTAAACTAATAAGAATAATTATGGTCAGAATATAGTCTGTCGAAATTATAAAACTCTCCTTTGAATATTTTCATGAGGTTTTTATTATAACTATATTTTAAAATATTTTGAAGCTAAAAATGGAAATAATAGTAAGAATTTGTATAAATGTATATATATATATATATATGAGTATATATATATATATATATATATTTATATATAATATTATATATATATATATATATTATAGCTTAGATGTAGATCTGTTTCTGACTTTTGAATATTTTATTGATATCAATATTTTAAATTAATAGATAGATTTGATATATTAATAATTAATTAATCAATAATTTTAATACCTATAATAGCCCTAATACTATTATGTCATTCAAACGTTCTTGTACGTTAGGTCAGAAAGGGGGTCTTTTACGGCAATTCTTGTGTATGTTAGGCCTCACACATATGTAATATTCGGTAGTTAGGTTATGATAAGTCGAATTAGGTTCTGCTAGAAAAGTAAGTAATAATATGTGTGTATGTCTAGTGTAATAGGGCCGTAGACCTCTAATTCTCGGCAAAGTTCTTGTTTATTTAAGTTAGGCCTATGATATTTTCGATTATCGATATTTCGGATATATATTTATATATATATTTATTTATATATTATATATAATATATATATATATATATTATAGAGAGAGAGAGAGAGAGAGAGGAATATAAGTAAAAATTTTATCACCATTCACGGGTTGGGGGGTATGGGGGCTCCACCCCCCGTAGACAAATGGTCATGTGCCATGCATTTGCAACTTGTATTATAATAATATGCATTCATGTAGTATAGCAATGAAATCTTAAATGCATGGCACGCGATCATTTATCTACAGGGGGCTATATCCCCTATACCACCTGACCCATGAGTGGTGGTAATAAAATTTGTAGTAAAATAAAATAAAATAATAATTATTAATAACGGTAATAAAATAATAATAATAATAATAATAATAATAAATAATAAATAATAATAAAAATTAATAAAATATAAAAAAAAAAAAAAAAAAATCTCTCTTCTCTCTCTCTCTCTCTCTCTCTCTCTCTCTCTCTCTCTCTCTCTCTCTCTCATCTCCTATCTATATATATATATATATATATATATATATATATATATATATATATATATATATATATATATATATATATATATATATATATATATATTATATATTAAGTTTCTGAAATAAATTACTTTTTTGTTTTTGATGGGAATCGATAAAAAAAATTATAATGATAGCAACCCTTTAATATGAAAGCACTGACAACCTTTAAAGGACTACGTTTTTGTGCATATTTCTGCCATATTGAAATTTCTTCTGACTCACAACTTGAAAAAAATAATTTTGTCATTAGTTTAAAAAATTTTTTTTTTAATTAAAATATTTTTAAAAATTTTTTTTCTTTCCAAATCATTTGTCGTTCGTTGATTAAGCATAGGAAAAAAAATCAGATCATATCTTTTTCGTAGTTAGGCGGAGTAGAAAAAAAAAGTTCAGGCCCCCTTTACTAAAGTATTACCAATAAAAGTTTTAAAAAAGTACAAAACTTTTTGAATTTTTTTTTTTTTTTCTTTTTCATAATAGTGATTCAACAGGTTTACTTTGGTAAGGCTCTAAGTTAAAGTTTGGAAAAATGAAAGGTATAAAATTATCAATATAACCTATATTTATACATACCATTGCTATTTTATTGCTGAGTATCAAACGTGTCATTTAGCTACATTATTTTAAAATTATTTTGTTTACACTATGGCTAAAAGAATAACTTTCAGTAGTATGGTAAGGTGACTATCTGTCCTGATTTTATCAGGACAATTTTGAATTTTTAAGTCGTGTCCTGATTTTTTTAGATGGTAAGTTGGGACGGATAATAGTATTTTATCCAACTTTTGATAAATTAGATAGCAAAAATGAATTTTTTTGTATAATGTCCTTAAATAATACACCATATAAATTGTTTTTTAAAACAATTGTATTTCTTCTTCATATTAAAAGTCACCTTTCTTTATACATACCTTAAAACCCTTATGAGCAGAGTATTTGGGGGGGGGGGAGCCAATATTTTGGAAGTGTCCCAATTTTGATTAGAAAAAATATGGTCACCTTACAGTATGGAAGTACTTTACAATGTTTCAGTATAGGCTCCAAATAGCTAAATTTAACATCTGTAGTCAGGAAATTAGAAGAGGGCCTTCGGGTGTCCCAAATAAATTTTTATTAACCAAATCTTTATAGGGGCGTCTAAAATCGAAGCACAAAGATGAACATTCACTAGAAGAAGAGGAGCAGTCCAAAGAAAAAGAAAATATTTAAAAAATAAGAAATATCTTAATTTTCTTATATTTTGTTTGATTTAATCTATCATATATAAGTATAATTTGCTATTTTAATCCTGGCAGGTAAACCCTGGTTTTCCCTGATTATATCCTAATGGATGCCTATCATGCCTCTAGGGACTATGACAAAAATCTCTTAAAGAAAATAGATCTTATAAAAGATGTTTGATATTCAGAAATATCCATGTAAATTATTTGCTCTTTTAATAATGTTTCATTTTTAGAGATTATTAGACTAGGCCCTTCCAGGTGGTGGTAACTCTAATGTATAAAGGTCTAGTACCTTATAAGGGTATCATTGGACACCTACTTTACTATGTCCTTGATAACCTTTATTATAGTATTTGTAAGGGAATTATCGCCTTACCTTGAAATCTTGGGTGGTATATAAACAAGTGATACAGATTACTTATGGCAGTAGGTGGGATTCATGGTCACCCATAATTCAATGGTTTTATGAGAGCTAAATCACTGGCTGATGGCCAACAGATTTACTACTCCGAGTATACCTCATCATCAAATGGAGGCTCCATTCTGTGCTACCATACTCATATGATACTATAAGATCTCGTCCATAAAATTCAACTAGTGACCCAAATATTAAAATCTTTTTACATGTAGCTCAGGCAGAAGACCCAGTAGCAAGACGTTCTACCTCAAGAGGTACCCTGTGCCCTCAAGGCATTGAGGAATTCTATACCAGTGTTGTGCTACGAGATAACCAGGGGATATCCCCCTGATGAACCAGTGAATGAATGCTCCAAGAGTTCCAAATATTCCATAGTATTATCTGCAGTCAAAATGGGATGCAAATAAGTTTACTTCTTAATTGGTCTCTATAAGGTTCTAAATTTCTAATAGCTTATCAACAAATGGCATTTATCTTTCACCTCTTTCATGTATCTTTATAGGTATAATGACATTAATTTCTTCACTAATTTTTCCCACAATATCCTTCCCTAACCTCCTCTGGAATTGTAAATCTTTATTACTTAAATTGGATATTTTTAAAAGTTACATAGCTGTCATTACCCCTCAAATTATTGGGCTGTATGAAACCGATCTACAATATAAATACTCCAACTATAGGTTATACTATTCTTATTAATGCTTTCTTTCTTAGAGATACCTTTGCAGGATGTGCCACAAAAAGTTCTATCTGTGAGAGTTGCCTTTGACAGTAACTGTGCATCTCTTTGTTATGTTATAACCCAAGAAGGGAGATAACTATACAAGAACTGCAGCATTATATGGGTCATTCCAAGTCACTTCAACCACTAAATTTGGCAATTTTTTTTCCGTGACCCCTTTCGATTTGTATAAAAAGTGGCACACTAACAGATCTTGTTGAGAAAATATGAATGGCGTTTATTGCAGGTCTCTAGCTCATACGGTTCAGAAGATATGACCTTTGAAACTTTGGTCAAAAATGTCAATTTTCAGAGAGTAGTCCGAGGTCAAAATACAATATCTCGGCTTCTATGGCACTTAGAAGCATCGTGTAAAGACCATTTAAAAGATCTTGAATAGCGGTACAACATTTATTTAGATGATTTTGACCTCGGAGGTCAAATAAAAAATTTGACCTATTGTGACCTTGACCTTGACCTTGAAAAAAAACCTCATCTTCGATTTTTTTCAAACTTTGCTGAATTATTGTTATATATGTATATTTTAATTTTTTTAATGAATTATTTTGGTTTTGGCTTGGTTTAGAAAATATAAGCAATTTAATAAGTACAAATATCACATTTTTCACTTTTTTGCGATTTTTATCTCATTCAATGTATAGTTCCAACATTTCCATTTCTCTTTCTCTCTCATATATATATATATATTATATATATATATATATATATATATATATATATATATATATATATATATATATATATATATATATATATATATATATATATATTATATATATGTAAGGGCTGGCTGCTGCCGAGTATATTTTTCTCGTATTCTCTGAGGAATATAGTCTTACCTGCTTGTTGCTTTGCTGTTATGCTGTTTGATTTTGACTGTGCTTGGGATCCACAATATTAATAAGCATGTGCCATGTCCTAGACTGGAGAGCGTGAAGGGTGATTGATGTTAACATGTTTATTTGTTTAGATACGTTAATGTTATTCTTCTATGTTAAATTTATTTTTATTTATTATTTATTATTATTATTTATTGAGTGCACTTGTGCTAATGAAAAGTCTTATGAGCTATTGTTCCCATTTCGGGCAATAATTAAAAACAGGTTATTCTTATTCAAACAGGTTGTTATTCTCAAGAAGGCATATTACCCTTTCAAGAGTAGGTTATATTCTTTGTGTTTTTTATTATTATATTATTATTATCATTATATATATTTTTAGATCATTTAAACTGAGGTGAGGCACTGGGGTAATTATTTATAATTCTCACAGGTGCCGGTCTAGGGCCTTATTGCCTAGTGCTAATCTGGAGTTATAATCTCTATACCTATCAGGTAGAAAATATAGATAAGAGACCTTAATGGTTTTTGAGATTATCATATATTTTTTTTTTTTAATAAAATTTTAATATTTAATATTCACTTTGGGAAAAGAAAATATGTCAGTAGTGTGATAAATTTCACAGTAAAACATTTTCCACTTTCAAATCTTTGGTTGTTTTAAACCATTACTCTTTTTTTTCTCTTTATTTTGTGTATATAAAGAGGCTATCTTGTGTACTGTGAACTATAGATAATTTTATGTGAATATTGTAAGTGTAAGATCAATATATATATATATATATATATATATATATATATATATATATATATATATATATATATATATATATATATATATATATATATATATATATATATATATATATATATATATATATATATATATATATATATATATATATATATATATATATATATATATATATATATATATATAATATATATATATATATATATATATATATATATATATATATATATATATATATATTATCTTACACTTACAATGTTCACATAAAATTATCTATAGTTCAACAGTACACAGATAGCCTCTTTTATATACACAAATAAAGAAAAAAAAAAAAGAGTAATGGTTTAAAACAACCAAAGATTTGAAAGTGGAAAACGTTTTACTGTGAAATTTATCACACTACTGACATATTTTCTTTTCCCAAAGTGAATATTAAATATTAAAATTTTATAAAAAAAAAAAAAAAATATATGATAATCTCAAAAACCATTAAGGTCTCTTATCTATATTTTCTACCTGATAGGTATAGAGATTATAACTCCAGATTAGCACTAGGCAATAAGGCCCTAGACCGGCACCTGTGAGAATTATAAATAATTACCCCAGTGCCTCACCTCAGTTTAAATGATCTAAAAATATATAATGAATTAATAATAATAATAATAATAAAAACACAAAGAATATAACCTACTCTTGAAAGGGTAATATGCCTTCTTGAGAATAACAACCTGTTTGAATAAGAATAACCTGTTTTTAATTATTGCCCGAAATGGGAACAATAGCTCATAAGACTTTTCATTAGCACAAGTGCACTCAATAAATAATAATAATAATAATAAAATAAATTTAACATAGAAGAATAACATTAATGTATCTAAACAAATAAACATGTTAATATCAATCTCCCTTCACGCTCTCCAGTCTAGGACATGGCACATGCACATTAATATTGTGGATCCCAAGCACAGTCAAAATCAAACAGCATAACAGCAAAGCAACAAGCAGGTAAGACTATATTCCTCAGAGAATACTCCATGCAATCTGAAACGAGAAAAATATACTCGGCAGCAGCCAGCCCCTTACAATATATATATATATATATATATATATATATATATATATATATATATATATATATATATATATATATATATATATATATATATATATTATATATATATATATATATATATGAGAGAGAAAGAGAAATGGAAATGTTGGAACTATACATTGAAAGAGATAAAAATCGCAAAAAAAGTGAAAAATGTGATATTTGTACTTATTAAATTGCTTATATTTTCTAAACCAAGCCAAAACCAAAAATAATTCATTAAAAAAAATTAAAATATACATATATAACAATAATTCAGCAAAGTTTGAAAAAAATCGAAGATGAGGTTTTTTTTCAAGGTCAAGGTCACCAATAGGTCAAATTTTTTATTTGACCTCCGAGGTCAAAATCATCTAAATAAATGTTGTACCGCTATTCAAGATCTTTTAAATGGTCTTTACACGATGCTTCTAAGTGCCATAGAAGCCGAGATATTGTATTTTGACCTCGGACTACTCTCTGAAAATTGACATTTTTGACCAAAGTTTCAAAGGTCATATTTTCTGAACCGTATGAGCTAGAGACCTGCAATAAACGCCATTCATATTTTCTCAACAAGATCTGTTAGTGTGCCACATTTTATACAAATCGAAAGGGGTCAGGGTTTTTTGTTGGTTGAAGTGACTTGGAATGACCCATATTCATCTAATAGCCTCACCACTAGGGATCATGGTTGATTGCAATATTTTAGGAACTTATTGCACTTATTGCAATATATTGCACTTATTTTAGGAACCTACCATTCCCCATGATTGCTATAATAAATCAAGTCTGAGTATTTTTTCTTTCTTTTCAACATCCAGAGATTTTACTCTATTGATCTCCCAAGTTTGGAAACAAGAGTGTATTAATTATAGTGGCAGATCTTCAACTCAACTTAGTTATTGGGAGCGAAATTTTGGCTGTACCTTATTTAGATAGTGACCACATTCCTATGCATATTACTCTTCCTAAAAAGGTGTAAATTATTACGTAACATTTCACACTCATGGAGATTTCATACTTCTCAAGATAAGTAGATACAGTTTAGTAGTCAAACCTCTCTCCTAGAAAGAGTGGTAGTTCCTTGAAAGATTGTACAGTAGTATCAAAGCTCAGTATGATTCTTCTGCTGAAATATTGTCAGAAACTGAGTGTGAGGAAGTATTAAAGAAAAGAAATAGTACATATTTTGATGAAATTTCTCACTAGAGAAAATGGTCTTTTTAGTAAAATATCGAGGGCTAAGCATTCTTTCATGATCCAGACTCAAGAGCTTTGACTCTGTTGAAGAGTAAATCTGCAGTCTATGTCCTGCAATCAAATCATTTTAACTTTCAAATTCCAGGATAGCATTACCAGGTTCTAATTTTTTTCTCATAGAATGTCTGTAGCTATGTTGACTTTTACTCAAAAGATACCAACTTTGACCAGTTTTATTTGTTACTAACTTCAAATTATGAGGAAATTAGGAATTATTTTTGATTGTTAGCACTTCAATCATTCAAAACTGATTCAAAACTGTTTTCTAGATCATTACTTTCTATGTATCTTATCTGGTAGTAATTTTAAAAAATTCTGAGAAAGGAGCAGATATCAAATTTAAAGCATTATTAGTTATGCAATTTGTCATCTTAAATTCTATATCAAAATCATTTCAATATTCTCATAATTGTGTGTGCATTGTGATGCCTATGAAAATATTTGCAAGTTAATACAACATTCAAAAGACCAATTAACTGTAACCACTGAAAAGAATCTCATTTGATGATTGGACTCGATATTAAGTGTTAGAGAGAAATTCTGTTCATTACAATTTTTTGTTTTTTGTTTTTTTTTAATGTCTTGAACGGAAAGAACTTTTCCTGTAATAGTTTCTTTACTAGGCATTTGTGTGTTGGTATCTGGTAGTGAGGATCGGCTGTATTCATTATATAAGTAGTTTTTATTAAGTTAATAGTAGTGTAGAAAATTTTAACTATAAAAATAAAGCAAGATTCATTCAAATATTTTATGAAAAATGTTAGGTATGAGAATCAGACCAACATTTTGTTCTTTTCAGAATAAATAACATTTTTTTATATTTTTATTTCTAAAATTTAACTTGTAATATAAAATATTTGAAAGGATGTGAATTTTTATAAATACATTAGGCTCAATTAAGAGTACTTTTAATAATTGATACGTTTAATTTTTATACTTAAGAATAAAAAATTTAAAAAGTTTTACAGAATTAATAAAAACTTAATTATGCTATATTCAAATATTTTTAATTTGCAATTTACCTTAATTGATTTAATTCTTGTAAATTTTTCTGCATTCTTTACAATAATTCAGAAATTAATGAATCTCGATAATAAAGTTTTAAATGGCAATGACTGTAGATTTATTTAAAAAAAATATATATTTGTTCTTAAGGACTACATATTTTCTGTATTTGTACAAATCTGTAGCACTTGTACTTTAATGCAACAGCCTGTACTCAATCTAAGCCTCATATATATATATATATATATATATATATATATATATATATATATATATATATATATATATATATATATATATATATATATATATATATATATATATATATATATATATATATATATAGTAATATTAATTTTCTTGACAGACAGAGAGAGAGAGAATTAATAATAAATGACTTTGAATTTGTAAATTCAAGCATATGTCATAATAAAAATGTATATAAGGCACATGAGATTTGTTGCAAGAACAGTTTTAATTAAAGATAATAATGTTGAAGATGGACTAAAAGTTCTTAACAGGTTTGTCTTCCAACTTTTTTTATCTTTTCATATATATATATATATATATATATATATATTATATATATATATATATATATATATATATATATATATATATATATATATATATATATTATATATATATATATATCTACAATCTACAACCTACAACCTCTCCCAGGAAGGGTATTCACCCTGTCAGTGGAACCAGCATCTTTCCCCATCTGCTTGTAGAATTTCTCCCAGAGCCCTCTAAAAGATTATGTTTTCGGCTCGTTGATCTCCATGCCGGTCCATGAGTCTTATTCAGACTCTCAGGTAGGGTTTTACCCTTTCAGTAGGACCAGCATCGTTTTCAAACTAACCTCTAAACACACTCTCCCAAAGGTCTTCAAAAGATTGTGCTTCTCCGAGCTATGGCTTCCAATGCTGGTTCTGGAGTAGTTACAAGCCGTTGACAGAGCAATCACAAGGCAGGATGGCTAGTCCTGTCGTCCTTGCATTTAGTTCTCTTCACATGATCCGATCCTGTCGTCGATTTTCAAACTATATATATATATATATATATATATATATATATATATATATATATATATATATATATATATATATATATATATATATATATATATATATATATATATATATATATATATATATATATATATATATATATATATATATATATAGGTGATGAGATTACTCCCCATTGGGTATATGGGTTGTTAAGGGGTGCCCAATGGTTCGCTCCTTTTTGCGCTCATCTCCACTTTCTTATACACTGAGTAGACTCTCCTTTCCCACACACAAAAAAAAACACTATTACAGACACACATTCTTTTTAAAATGGAAAAATAATAATTATGGCGCCAACATCAGTATCCTCGGAGAAGCATCGAGGGGCGGCTTCCAAAAATAGACGCTCATCCAGCCCTTTCCCCATCATCACTTGGGAGTTGGTGGCCTCTGGTGATGGGATTGGCACCACCAAAATTCTTCTTTATTCTGATGCACGGTCTATTTTTTTCATTAATTTCTGCAACATTCCCGGTCTACAATCCAATTTCCACTTTGTTGAACTTCACCTCTCTTTTAGACCTCACTCTTATTCTTGACTGAAACCCAGATGT
Organism: Armadillidium nasatum; assembly: GCA_009176605.1. Classification (NCBI taxonomy): domain Eukaryota; kingdom Metazoa; phylum Arthropoda; class Malacostraca; order Isopoda; family Armadillidiidae; genus Armadillidium; species Armadillidium nasatum. Next base: position 12,203 of record SEYY01018340.1, read on the forward strand.
TTGAGCGTTCTGATAACAAACCCTTTTCTGTTTCCTTCTACTGTCTCTATGCTCAATTTTCAGCCAAAGGCGGTTGTTGTATATGTTTGTGTTTCTAATTTGGAGTTCCGAATTGTCCACCGTATGGCTCAGGCTCTCTTGCCATTCTGTGACTAAATTCATTTGTTCTGTTTATTTATCTCCTAATTCTAGTGACTATCACAAATTCTTCGACTATCTAAACTCTAAAATAGAGTGCTTTCTCTGTTCTTCTCCTTTCTCTGAATTCTCCGTATTAGGTAATTTCAATGTTCAATACAGCCAAATGGCTTTCTTCCAGTTTTCATGATACAGCTGGTGAACGTGCCTTCCATTTCGCTATCCAAAACGACCTTGAGCAGTTGGTGCAGCTCCATACTCGTATCCCTGATCATCTTGGAGATGAACCCAACATTCTAGACCTTTTTCTAATTTCTAATTCTTCTCCTTATACTGTTAAACTTTTTCCTTCTCTGGGTTCCTCCGATCACATTCTAATCTCTGTATCCTATTCTATCTCTTCAAGTCTTCCGCAGGAAAGACCCCCTTCTGTTGAAAGAAAACGTTTGTTGCATTTCGGTGCACAAAGCTGGTCGGACTTGCGGTCATACTCCTTTGATTTCCCATGGAATGATTATTGCTTTCGTGGGAGGGGTTCTTCGGAGTGTGCAGAACGCATTGCCGAGGTGATTCTGGCATGGAGGCTTGCATTCCATTTTCTTTACGTACGCAACTTATTTTTCATTCTGGAATCATGCAAAATCTATCCTTCTTAACACTAAAAACTCTTTTCTCCGTAGAAAATGCAATAATTTTTCTGGTTCTTCTTACTCTCACTCTCTTTGGCATGTTTGCAAAAAATATCAACTCTAACTTTGTTTCTTCCTCATTCCCTCATTTAGTATCTTCCGACGGCACAACTGCTGTTTTACCTTCTTCCAAAGTCGAACTCTTAACTCAAACTTTTGCCTCTAATTAAACTTTAGACGATTCCGGAGCAATTTCTCCTTATTCAACCCCTTCCTACTCATTTATGCCTAAAATTAGAATTTCTTTTAAAGATGTCCTTTCTGCTCTCTCTGAGCTTAATACTAAGAGGGCATACGGTCCCGATAGTATTCCTCCTGTGGTTCTCAAATCTTATGTTTCTGAATTTGCACCCTGCCTTCGTAAACTATTTCTTATTTGTCTCTCTGCTTAACCTTCTCTTCCTGCTGTAAACATGCGCTCATTCAGCCTGTTCCAAAGAGGGGATATCCCTCTCAACCCTCCAACTATCGTCCCACTTCATTGACCTCCGCTCTTTCAAGTTTTCGAATCTATCCTTAACAGGAAGATTTGGAAACATCTCAATTCTTCTAATCTTACCTCTGATCGCCAGTATGGCTTTCGTAAGAAACGCTCTACTGGTGATCATCTTTCCCTTCTCTCTGACTCTTTTACCTCCGCTCTTCGTCATTTCGGTGAATCCTTGTTTTTGCGCTTGATATTTCGAAAGCCTTTGATAGAGTCTGGCACAAAGCTTTGATTTCTGAACTTCCCTCTTTCGGAATCTATCCGTCTCTCTCTGATCTCTCTAATTTCCTTTCTGGTCGTTCTATAGCAGCTGTTGTAGACGGCCACCGTTCCTTCTTTATACCTATTAATAGTGGCGTTTCTCAGGGTTCTGTCCTATCCCAACACTGTTTTCTACTTTTCATTAATGACCTTCTCTCTATTATCTCACCTTCTATCCACTCCTATGCTGATGACTCCACCCTTCATTATTCCTTTCAGTTTGAAAGATGTCCCTCCCAACAGCAGTTAATAGACTCATGAAGGATAGTCTTGAAGCAACTAACCTCTGATCTTTCACGTATTTCAAATTGGGGCAGAGAAAACATGGTTGTTTCCAATGCCTAAAAAAAACTCAGTTTCTCCATCTCTCCTCCCGACACAATCTTCCACACAACTATAAAGTCTTCTTCTTCTTCTAAAACACACACCTCAAACCTTCATCTGTTCTTAATATTCTCAGTGTATTTTTTTCACATAATCTTTCTTGGTAAGATCACATTACTTTTCTTTCTAAACAAACTTCTAAGATGTTGAGTGTTCTGAGGCACCTTCGTGGTGTTTGTTTTTTTTTTTTTTACGCCACCCCAGTTGCTTGTTCTCTATAGGGGTGTTTTTCGCCCCCCTGTATGGAGAATGCTTCTCACATCTGGGGTGGTTCCACTCCTTGAACTCTCTTTGAGAAGTTGGAGTTTAGGGCTTTTTCGTCTCCTCAACTCTTTTGCTCTTACTAACTCTCTCCAGTTTCTTTCTGCCTGTTGAATTGTTGTTACGCTTTCTCTTTACTAATGCTATTACAACAGAAGCTATTCTTCTGAATTCTCTTCCCGCATACCTCCTCCTCCAACTCTCAGACCCCAGATGTAACAGCTATGCTGTCTTAAATATACTCTTCTGGTTAAGTCTGGAACACACTCCCTTTATCTGTTTTCCCAACTTTCTTTGACTTGCATACTTTCAAATGCTATGTATCTGGACATGTTGGCCTCCATTGACCAAGATGGTTTATATATATATATATATATATATATATATATATATATATATATATATATATATATATATATATATATATATATATATATATATATATATATATATATATATATATATATATATATATATATATATATATATATATATATATATATATATATATATATATATCAATCAGTGCATATCAAGATGGTCAAGCATTTCCCAGAACGAAACCAGAACCAAAAGGTTTTCAATGGAGAAAAGGCTGGAGCGCAAAAGATTTTTTGTTCGCTATAAAATTTTTAACCATTTGTAAACTATCACAACCTAGAATTAATGATTTCATACTTTTATAAATGAATAGAGTAGGAACCATACTTGAAATGGAACTGGAGCTAGAACTTGATAACTTTGAAATGATAAAGCCAAAACCGAGTAATTTTAATTTCATCAAGCTTGGAATTAGAGCCAGAAGAAAGAACTTAACACGTCTACAACCTTGTTCTTGTCATTTTGTTTCCCAATATATTATAGCAAACCATTTGAATAAGAAAAAGTTGGTTATAATGTTTAGGAACTGAATTCAAGATTAAAAAATTGTCGATACTTATAACTGTGCAGAAGAATTTTCACTTGCAAGCGGTTTTAATCCTTGTATTGCATGAGACAATTTTACTGTCATCAAATATATATATATATATATATATATATATATATATATATATATATATATATATATAATATATATATATATATATATATATATATATATATATATATATATATATATATATATATATATATATTATTTTAGGATTATGTCAGATGAAGGCTTCATTGACATTTATAGAAGGAATCTCTATTATGAAAAACCTTTTCAAGTAAGATTTTATATACTTTATTATTAATTATTATACTAGAGAATTGGTTTGATATTTTAGGTTAATAATACACATAACTAAATAGAATTATTCTAAGTATAAAAAGTAAATTTCTTTCCATTAAGTCATTTTAGTCCTTATTAGCTTTAGTTGTCCGCTCTCTATGTACAGTCGTGAACAGAAGTTCGTTCCTATTAAGCTGGAAATAAATATTTATATAAAATGGAGATCATTTCATAAAAGCTCTATTTTGAATAAAAAGAGAATAAAAACATTGAGAGGGGCTTAATTGAACTGTGATTGGCTGAATCTGAGATGATCTCTATTTTATATAAATATTTATTTCCAGCCTAATAGGAACGAACTTTTGTTCACGACTGTACATTAAAAGGTTTTAATTTGTGCACAGTGATTATAAAACCTTTGAGGTTTTTGTGATTACTGAAGATTATTTGTAGATTATTATCGTTTCTTTTTAGATGCGACGAAGAGTAAATTACGAGCGCGCGAAAGCCATTTACAACGAGGATATGACCAGGAAAATGAAGCTTATTATGAGAACCAACAGAGTCAATCCCTGGATCGGTTGCCTCTGATAGAGGTTTAATTTATTATTTTTTTTTATTTTTATTACTCATTTAAACTGTAAATAAACATTATTATTACATTGTTTTTTTTTATAACTTTGAAAGACAGTGAGTGTATATCAGAGTTTTTATATGTGAAGTGGAAGCTATGGCAGCAGAAAAATAGGGTAAAAAATAATGGTTAAATTTTATTAGTAATACAAAAGAGAAAATTATAATTTATTGATGATACAAAAATCATGGGTCATCGGATTTCCTTTAAAAATAATGGTCAATAATTAGGTTTTTAAAATAATAGAAAAAAAAACTTATTTAGGGAGTTTTCCAGTCTTGAGAAGTTGCACCAAATTAGAGAGTCCATCAACGTAGTTTGTGTCCTCCTCCCCGAAAGAGTGAAAGGGATGGGCGAAGTCAATAGTACGAACTTTAATATTTAGAGTATTCTTCTCGTTTTCATCTTCAGTATCTTTCAAACCAGCGGCGTCGTATATGAAGAGAAGTGAACTACCCCTAAGAAATATGGACCTCTGGGTAGATGCCCAATTTAAAATTCGGCTTCCGCCTTCAACAACTTTCTTGTGAAGAATTTCACTTCGTTTTTCACCAAAGTGTAAAAACTTTCTAACATCTGAAGAGGTAAAGAGTATTTATTTAGACACTTAAAAAATATTAAACATAAGAGTTAAAACATACAATGATTTTAAGACCTTACGTTCCGCAACTTCTTCTGAAGAAAATTTTCGTGTTATTTTTGGCATGAGGTGAAAATCGACTTCTCCTGTAGAAGGATTTGATAACTTGATCCCCGTAACACAGAAACCAAACTCATGTAGACATGGATATTTAACCTACAGTGAAAGATGTGTTACTCATTATTCATCAATACAAACTTCTAAATTAACAAAAATAAGTTGTTTTTTTATTGTGAATTATCTTTGTTAGACACATTCACACAAACAATTTTCTAACCTACAGCCATTTAGACATCTCCAACTTCGTTCCTGCAAATAACTTTAAAAATACGATGCACACTATATTTATATTACATTCATATTATCATTGTTTCTATTCATCTATTTTTACTTTCCATAAACTATGACTCACCTTATTAACAATTATAAATCCTTAATTAAGTAACATTTAATTAAAAAATTTTCAGTGATGTCCCATTTCCGGTACCACACAAATATATATATAAAATGAAATACAAGACATATTATTTACACTAATAATAAGCTGAAGAATGTTTTTTTTTCTTTTCTTAAATCTTTTAAGGCAATTTTGAAATTTTCTTTTATTTAAGCTTTGAGACAGCATATATTATGTGGGATACTTAAGGTTAAACAGCAGACGTTCCTTAGCAATAATAGACACAGTACAATGTGTAAATTTGAGTTGTATGTTTTTGATTTATTCTAAGTGTGTTGGAAAATTTGAAGCGACAATCAATTATCTATCCTAGTCTTCCAGATAAGTGGAATAATCATTTTTTTCAATTATGCTTGATAGTTTTTCAATTTTTCCCCTTACAGGGATATTATAAATATATACTAGTATTCTTTGATACAGTCACTGGGGTTTCCTTCATTAATGTATATAACGTATAAATAGGTGTTTAATAAGAAACTAGTGTTAGAGTAATTTTGGTAACAATCACTATTATCAAGATTTATCCAAGAAAAAGAAAGAAGAGGCTTATCATAACGCTAGCTAATGGAGGCCCCACTTTGAAAATAACATTTGGTGTAAAATACAATTACTAGATTTCTGGTTAATAAATACGCAGAAGGGATGTATCTTGTTATCAGTAACATTATTTCAAAAGAAATATAAATATATACAACCATTTTTAATAAGGCTTTCGTTTTTCTGCTATAAAGTCTTACAATGGGAAAGATGATTCTTTGAAAATTTGCAATATTTGGTAAGTTTTCCATTCTCTAATACTCAATGGGCTTAAATAGTGTTGAAATTTTAAAATTACCATTATACTACTACTACTAAGTAATACAATCTTCTTGACGAATAGTTCAGTAATTAAGTAAATATATATATATATAATATATATATATATATATATATATATATATATATATATATATATATATTATATATATATATATATATTTATATTAGGTCTCCTGTTACACTACACTAACTAACTTCACTAGTTCTCTTCCAGTGAAAGAGAACCTTGTGATCTATTTCGCCACTGTCTCAACACGTAAAATGCAAATATATATATATATATATATATATATATATATAATATATATATAATATATATATATATATATATATATATATAATTATATATATATATATATATATAAGAAAAGTTTCCTACGTTTGGTATGATTTATGAATTTAATATGAGGGATTCAAAGGATTTATGATAATCACCTTAATGTTAACTTTAAAATCAAGATCCATAAAGTCTCCTCCTTCCTCAATTAAAAAATCATGATAATTTCTGATAAGCTTCAATAAAAAGTAGAACTGTTACAAATTATAATAAATAATCATTTACTCCATTATCAATTTGGAGGTAACTACCATTTTATAGAACCTTTCTCTATATCTAACTCTTTCTCAGGATCAAAATTGTGGAAGTATCTCTAACTGATATATTTTTATCACTTACAAAGTTTATTTAAATTTTGAAATGTTATAAATTTATTGGGATGTAGTCTTCTGGCTGGACAGGTGGCAAATATTTCTATTTATTTCGTAACTCTTCATTATATTTCCAGATTCCCAAGACTAGTGATTTAAAAAACCAATAAGAATCAAAACCTTATAATTGACAACCATACTAGACCTTTCTATTGGTCAATTTTAATAGTACAAATACTATACATATCGTTCACTAGCCTCTATTTACTAAGCAGAATCTCCGGTAAAAAACAAATTTTATCACCATCTTTAAAACAAAATTCCAAACTAAGCGAATTTTCAGCAACAAAAAAAATATATATAAAAAAAACAAAAAAAAAACAACAAGGCGGAATTCATCTAAAATCAAAAAAGTACGAATCTGAATGAAAAAAAAGCAAGCAAAGCAAAAGAAGTAAAAACAATTTTGTCAATTCTTACAGTGTCTAATTTGGCTTTGTCAGGCGATCTTCCTGGATAATACCGATCTTTGCCAATTTTGAGATCCATTACACAAGGTGATTTCATGCCATAAGTAAGATCTTCGAGAATTAGATGGTCTGAGGAGTAAGTGATCTGAGTGATTTCAATTTTAATATTAAACACTAATATAATAATCAACTCATATATCACACTATCAATTTAAAATTCTATTATATTTAATAAATATAATTACATTTAATTATATATAAATATAATTAAATTCCCTACCTGTTCCTCTAATAAATTGGGAGCCATAAAACTTGGGCGCTATTTCTCTGAGCAAAACAAAATCTGACTTTGTTGAATTCTTCAATATTGTATAAAATTGAAGTTCATTTAGGGTAACAGGAATTAAATCTGCCAAGGAAAATAAAAATTCGAACTATATATATAATATATATATATATATATATATATATATATATATATATATATATATATATATATATATATATATATATATATATATATATATATATATATATATATATATATATATATATATATATATATATATATATATATTTTTTGTTTTTTATATCTTATTTTTTATTTTATTTATTATTTATTTACTTATTTAATAATTAAAATTTCTAGGGTTGTGACAGGCCTAGCAAGCCGACAACCGTCATTTACTTGCTCAAGAAACTCAAGCCTTGCTCTCGGAAACAAACCATCCAACCAACCAACAACAACCACAGTTGGAGGGTTTCTCCAAGACGGCTGACAAGTGCGAGCATTTAACAGGAGTATGGTAATATATATATATATATATATATATATATATATATATATATATATATATATATATATATATATATATATATATATATATATATATATATATATATATATATATATATATATATATATATATATATTATATATGTTACCTTTTGGATCTGTTTTAGTATTGACATCCTTATCTGGATCAAAGGTCGGATTTGATATAGGTTTATAAGGCTTCAAAATCTGCCCTTTCAAGTTGATTAGAATGTCTGCGATAATAATAATAATAAATAATAATAATAATAATAATAATAATAGTAACTATTATTATTCATATTTAAATACTAAACTGGTCTACGGCACCTAAATCTCTTATGAAATGTCCATGAAAAAGTTACCATTATAATTTGGTAGTACCAAACATATTTTCTGTCCTGTCTTATTAAAACACTTCCAATGTTTCATGCGTTATTTTTTTTTTTTTTTTTTTTTTTTTTTTAATAACATTTTTTAAGAGTTTGTTTGTACTCTTTCAATATCTCATATTCTTTTTAGTAAATTTATTTAACTTTTTGTCTGGAAACTTTTTGAGGTTATTAGGTCAATCCTCCATTATTTTCTTCCAACTTCTCTATTGTTCTCTTCCCATCTAAATGTCTATTCTTTCTTTCTTTGTTTTCCCTCGTTTCTTATTACATATTACTCGCTATTTACCATTTAACCACCTAAGGAATTAAATTTTTTTTTTTTTAACTAAAACCTAAAAGACTTCAACCTCTCATCGTGCTCGTACGTTTCTCTTGTATCAAAATAATCATCCAGTCTCTACTTTCTTTGATTCCTAATCTCCAACTAAGGGTAAACATCTTTAAGACTATCTTTAAGCGTAATATAATTTTCATTTTCATTTACACCCATTCTAACACTTTTTTTTTTCTTCTGATAAATGTCTTGGCTTTCCACTTTCATCATCCAAGGTCACCTCCTCCTCTTTATCTTCTCCAACTTTTTGCCTTCCCTAATCAAAGCAGAAATAAATCTGGCCTTGAATCTCTTCACTCATTTCACGCTCTTCTGCCTCACGTGCACTTGAGAGTTGTACTAAAAAATCGGATTATTTTCCATTTTAATTAACAACTTTGTTAACCGATCAAATAATAATAAAACACTACTACTAACACTACTACAACTACTACTACTACTAATAATAATGTATTTTAAAAAATATCTGCTTGATAATATATATATATATATATATATATATATATATATATATATATATATATATATATATATATATATATATATATATATATATATATATATATATATATATATATATATATATATATATACTTACTTGACGGTGTCCCACTATGACAGCCTGCCACCTGATGCATCAATGGTGACAACCCCGCATCATCATTATCATTATCATTATTCATGTTAGAAAGTGTGGAGACACTGATGCAAAAAAAATAACCACTAAAAGATTTATTCTATGAAGAAGTTGCTTGACCACGGCTTATTTTTCTTAACTTGTACTCATTATAACCGATAAACTCAACCTATCAAAACCTGTCACCAATATATATTAAAAAATTAGCTCTCACTTTTTTACCTTAATCTTTTATTATTAAAATATTTTAAAAGTAAAGAAAGAAAAAAAATCATTTAAAATTTATCATCAGTAAATAATCTTATCAACATTATCCTAAAGAATGATAAGATTTTTAGATAATATCGTTTATAAAATGACTAAAACAATAGTGATCAAATCCCTGGTTCCTGTATTATATATATATATATAATATATATATATATATATATATATATATATATATATATATATATATATATATATATATATATATATATATATATATATATATATATATATATATATATATATATATATATATATCACTCAAGCATAACAATTAACTCTATAAGTGAAGCTTACTTTCTTCAATATTTAATTTGGTATAATTATTTTACACGTCTCCCTGACTTCAAGGTCAAAAGATGGCAAACTTTTTCCCTCATCCTTCTCCTCGAGCTACCAAAAACAAACATAAATGGCCACCTTATCGTAGTCCTATCGTCTAAAACCGTCTTCTTCATCATTATACTTACCCTCCTCGCGAGTCACTAAAAATAAGAATAACCACCTCATAGTAATCTTCACCCTCCCCCCTTTGCAATACCTCTTTTATTCTCTCAAACTTTCATACTCCTTCCTTTTTTAACTTTAATTCTACAATTTTTGCTGAATTTCTCTGAACTGGCCCACTCTCCGCTTTAGTTCTTCCCATTTCCGCTCTTCCTGCTTTTGGTGTTCTTGTCCAGATGGTTTGTAGTTTCTTAAAGAAGGAGCAGAAACTTCACCGTCAGAAAGTAGTTTAATAATTTT
>SEYY01018340.1:27500-35000 GCA_009176605.1 Armadillidium nasatum
TAATTCTCCATATTATAAAATTGTTAAATTTATTAAAATAATGAAGATTTTTAAAATATACTTTTTCAATTTCATCGTCATCGTCAAAATTTACTATAATCATCATCGTCCATCAAAAAATTCTTAATCGTTCCTTCACTAATATATATATATATATATATATATATATATATATATATATATATATATATATATATATATATATATATATATATATATATATATATATATATATATATATATATATGCCCATCGAATTGTTGCGTCATTCTCTCTCCATACTATCACTATTACAATGGTCACTGCTCTTTTGAATTCTCCAGTCGCATCCCTCCTCCACTGAGAAGGGCTCGCATGACAACCCTTTCTACACAGTCTCACCCTGTCAAACTCTCTGATCCCAGACTTAAGCACTATGCTCAGTTTTACATATACTCTACTGGTAAAGTCTAGAACATACTCCATTCATATATTTTCCCAACTTCCTTTGACTTGAACACCTTCAAACGCCATGTAACAGGAAATTTCTAACAATGGTGGAAACAAGTAGCTCTCTGTTCTTTGCCACCAGAGCATATATATATATATATATATATATATATATATATATATATATATATATATATATATATATATATATATATATATATATAATATATATATATATATATATATATATATATATATATATATATATATATATATATATATATATATATATATATATATATATATATATATATATATATATATATATATGCAAACTTAAATTATAAAACTAGGTCTTCCAGCAAACCTAAAAATCGCACATCCATCTGATATTAAAAATATTGAAAGAAAATGGAATTAGGAGAGATATTTGAATCAGAGAAAAGTGTATCATGCAGGTATAAAAAACTTCCATATAAAAGTAAAGAGGGTGGAAAAACACTGAAAATACACACTAAGGAAGGGTCATTTTTGCTCTCTCCCAAGAGTCTATCTTTGGCATGTCCACATATACATAACAATACTGAGGAAGAATAAAAGATTTTTAAAAAAAATTGGAAAATAAAAAAAAAGAACATTCTATAAACAAATAAAGTGAAAAATGTCTTGGAACGTGGTTCAGAGAAGAATTAGAATTTTTTTTTTTTTTTTTTTTTTGACAAATAACTCAATAAAAATGAATGAGGATTATTATTAGCAATTGCAAGTTACAAATGAACAAACCACTTATCATAACAGTTCAATCTTAAAGAGCCTCCTCCAAATCCCAAAAAAGGATCTTCAATTGTCGAACAATGTATGTCAAAAAAGCAAAGTTTAGTTTAAAAAGGCCAGTGTAAAAGATCACCCTACTGACAACTAGAGAGAGAGTTGCCTTTCGTTTTAAAAAGGCTCCTTACAAATTCAGCATTTTGGACCTGCTAACTTAGATCAGGCGAAAAAAGATGAAAAAGATGTTAATTAAGGTTAATACTCCAAAATCAGAGAAATGTGCATTACACTGGAAATGCCAAGCGTGAATAATTGGCTAAAGATTTACATTATGAAAACTGGCATTTATGGTATCTAAAGAGCATTTGATGAGAATGTGTTTGACGAGATTCTTCAACATTATTCACATTCAACGATTTCCGCCCATGACTCGAAAAAAAACTAAGGTTTGAACTATGGAAGGAGGCTGGCTAACGTACTTACATTCTATGGAAATAGTACATTTCTTTGCACAGAATAAGAGAATCTACAGACTATCAACGAATAATAATAATAATAATTAAATAAATAAATAAAAATAAATCAATAAATGAAATAAACATATAAATAAATTAAATATAAAATATAGATGCAAACCATTTCAAGAATAGAAAATTATACTGCCAGTGATGACAAATATGTATGAAATAAGAAGCAGATGAAAACCAGAGGTGAAAGCTGAGGTGGGTGGAAGGTAACTTCCGAAAAGTTAAATGACCAAGCTAGTATAACAAACATGGAAAAAAAATAACGCCTCTACATGAAGTAATTCAGAAAAAAAACTGGTCTATCGCCAGGATGTGACAGACAAACTCTCCATTTAATTTTGTAATGGCAATTCAAATAAAAAACTCAAAATCAGCTATCTATTAATGCGTATGGGAAAATCCACTCTTCTATGGCGTATTCAGTAATCCAGCTACCAATGCTGGAGGCGACACAAATGAAGGAGAACATTTGATAATGCAAAAATGAAGATCACTAAAGTACCTTGTGAAAGAGAGGCAGTCAGTTTGGTGTCATATCTGCATTTAGCTATTTGTATCAACAGAATGCAATTCATTTTCAAGGAACGAATTAGTATTGTCAAGGAATGATAATTATTAATGATTACTGAGAAGTGACAAAACAAAAACAAAAAACAAACAAACAAAGCAAATTGAGTCAACATATATGAAACAGTGATTAAAAGTGGGTATTAAACTTAAGAACATAAGGCAAATTATAAATAAGTTATCAGGTATGAGACAAAATTCTTAGATAAAAGAATTCACATTCTACATAACCATAGCATATCAAACGAAATATATATATATACATATATATATATATATATATATATATATATATATATATATATATATATATATATATATATATATATATATATATATATATATATATATATATATATATATATATATATATATATATATATGTGAAAATGGTTTACTTTAATGGCTCAAATTTGTATATGCCTATGCAAAGGGTAAAAATAATAATACAATAAAGAAGTAAAAACTAATATCGAAATAAAAAGAGCTCCCAGTCAGTCAAAATAAACATTTTTTAAAATGCAAATGCAGAAACTAATGAAGCAATGGACCGATTTCAATAGTGTCTGCCTAATTATTTACTACAAAGCTTTGTAAAGCACCAATGTGTTAATAAACTGATTCAAAATTATATATGATATGATTTCTAGTATATTGGATAAGAATTGACAATACAAACTAAAGAGATAACTAAAGGTCGACATTATTATTGTTAGTTACTATTGTTGATAACATTTTGTTTGGCCCTCTATACTCAAAGAAACTCTACAAAAATTTGAAAGAGGGAGGAAGCAAGATTTCCCTAATAATAATATATGAAAACATTTTTAAATGAGAATTTGAAAGATAAGGAGCTTAAGTTCTCCTTAGAAGAATACAAGAGAGTGAATCAAGGAGAGCAGAAACAGAGAGATTCCTTAGAGAAATAAATAGGATTTTACTTCATGGATAATAACTGAAGAATTAAAAGGATATTTTAGAGCAGAACTCTTAGTAGTATTATACTAACTACTCCTTGACATAATTATAAATTATTAAAGAATTTCGTGAATTGCCACGACTATTATTATCTGGTAGTATCTCTAGTGACAATTTACTAAGAACTATTCCATTTATGAAATTTTATGGTACTTAAAGTAATATTTGTCTCTGTTATACTAGTTTAGCAAGATTAAAAACAACAATACAATTTACTGATATTTTTATCATCTTTAATAAATTTACAATATGTACAATTAACAAAATATATTGTTTTGGGATATATATTTAGTTATGAAAGCTTTCAAATAGAAATATAATTGACTATGAATCGAGTTATGTTGGCATTCAATATAAAAAGAAATGAAGTTATACCTAAATGAGAATGACTATTTATCTTTATAGTACCATTTTAAATTACAAGAAAATCAGCTTCATAAGGGTAGAACTGGAGAACATAGGTCATGACTCATGAATTTCCCCTGCAATAAGGAAGCCCACTACATGACAAAATAAAATTCAGTAATTCACAATTAAAAGTTACTGCTAAGAATATAACCACCTTTCACTTATAAGAGTAGATTTATTACAGCCTTACAATCTATTTTTGGCACACGCAATATTATCCATCATAACACTACAAATATCAAACTTGTGAAATTAAAACACACACATATGCATACATTAGGGGTATGCAAACTGTGTCCTATGAAAACAGAAGAGAAAATATTTGTTTTCAATTCCAAAAAAACTATAATGTAATGCATATTTTTCCATTTCCATTTAACAAACAATGATCCACTTTAATGAACAAAAACTTGATTCAGAATATGGAGAGACAAATTAAGAAACAGGAAATTAAATTCTATTGAAACCAAACTTACTTTAAAAGTGTCAACAAACCTGAAAATGTTGAGCTTTTCTTCATATTAAAAGAGGTGCCAATTTTTGAAAAATAAAATTTTCTTTCTCAATAAGTACAAATGTGGCTCTTCATATTTTATAATATTAAATGAGGTATTTTCACATCCTGAAAAACAAGGAGAATAGAGCATTTTGTATATTATTTTAAGATTTTTTTGAGTTAAAGGTCAATAATAATATGTTTTTAGAATTGGATTTAATATATTTAATTAACAAAGGTTATAAAGACATTTTAATCAACCTACTAAATAGAATTATTTAAAAACAAAGGTTTTTAAAGTTCATAACTTTGTTATAAAATTTTTAAGTCAATTACAGATCTTTTTATAAATAAAATGGGCTTTAGCTCTCGAGTTTCAAGAGTAACGCTTCTTTACAATATGAGAGGAGGCTTCTCTGACATCTAAGATGTACTCAAGTATTACAAATGTATAAGAATATTCTGATATTATTAACCTGGACAAGTTACTGGGCTAGAATTTCTTAAAATTAAAAGTGGAGACATCAACTCTAAATAAAATTATCTTCTTATCTCCTTTAACATTTTATATGAGACTTCTAAATCTAATGAGGACTATATCCTCTAACAATCATATAAGCTTGCCTATATACAATTTAAGTTTTAGCAGGAAACAAAATTTTTCAAAAACCTTTCATTACCTCCATTGTTAGGACATATTACTATTATTTCTTCCTTATTATTTACTAACACTGCAAAAGATTCCTTTCTTTTTTATATGAAGTAGTGATCCTACATATTAAATAACTAAAATCAAATTTTATTCATTGCTCTTTATCCCTTTGGTATAGTGTTAGCACTTCTTTATGGATAGCAAGTACTCAAGAGAAATGACTATTTATTTTCCAACATTCTTCAAAGTTCTTATCATCAAGGTTGTAAAGGTAGAACTAGTTATGAAAAGAGCTGAAGAGAGAACCTAACACCATAATCTCAATTCACCAAGACATTTTAAAACCCTTCAATAGTTTTACAAGATACCAGTTGGTAACTTGTGAGTTCCAAGAGAACTGAGGAATGAAAATCTTCAAAATATCCTGAGAAACCCTAAGTTGAAAATAACAAGGATTAAATTTTATCTTTTGTTAAATATATGTTTTAAATATTATTGAAAATGTTAAAATTAAATCTCAGATTATTAGCCACTCAAAGTCAGCAAAATAAACATTTTGCTGGTGAAATTTTATATGACTAGACAGGAGAGGAACAAAGCATTTTTTTCTAGGGATGGGCCAGATATCTGGCTGCTATCCTGTTATACAGCATTTTTTCTGGTATCTGGCTGGATATCCGGTAGAAATAAAATTCTTAATTAGAAGAATTAAAATTTTCAAAGTATTAAAATATTAGGGATGGGCCGGATACCCGTTATCCAGCCATTTTTTCAGTATCTGGCCAGATAGCCATATACTGAAAAAGACTGGATAACTGGATATCCGGCCCATCCCAATTTTTTTCATCATTATCTACTACTGTACTAGTAAAACCTTTTAACAATGAATCAGTCAATGGCAAACGGTATAAAACCAGTTATCTCTACTAGCTTAATATGAGAAATTATGAACAAATTATTCCTCATTCACTGTGATTGAATTAAATTAAAAATAAAAACCATAAGAAATCTTCTTTCTTAAGTTGAAAAATTACATCTATCAAAAATATTTTAGATGAAGTAGTAAGGTATCAGGAAATTATATGAAATAAAGCACAGTTGGCTTTGACTCTAATAGTCTTTAATTAAGAAAATGTAAGGTCAGAACTTATCATGCAATATCATCATGAAAGCTTGTAAAGAGTGGGCTTGTACAAGATTGTGCGCTAGGTGTGCTTCTATTTTCTTAATAATTCGGATAAGTTATATATAAATGTTTACTTTTTAAATTTTGAGGAGTGTATGAAGGTTGAAGGTGAACTAAATAAAAAACTTCCTGATTGGGCTTTAATGTTTTTTGTAGAAAAATTTTCTTAGGATGGGGGAATGACTGAATTTTTTCATCAATTGACAATGTACATGTAAGTTCTTTTCATTAAATAACAATAAGCTGACCAGGGGAGAATAAGGATTGACAGCAGGTCATTTTCAACCTTTAAAAATAGAAAGTTTGATCAGGATATGAATGATCAAGGCATGATGTGGTTGATTCAGCTTTTAATGGCTATGCTTGGATGCACAATGTATTTTAGATACATTGTAGAAATTTGCAAATAGGGCACCCAACCCTATACTTACAATCAGAACTCCCCCTTCATTTCCTTTTTGTTTATGGGAGCTAAATATCAATTATTATTTAGTTATGACTTGGATGTATGTTTGACAGATGTTAAATCAGCTTTTCTTTCCTTTACAGATAGTAAATAATTTATAAAACCCTAAAGTTTAAAATAGGGAAGACTAGAAAATATTCAGTACAGGAAGATAGCCAGTATTCATTTAATTTGTCAATTTCATCTCCCTTGCAAGGGTAAGTTTACCATTACATATCCTTACATTAATAGGAGGGTTAGACATGTGAATATAACTATTGGGATGGGTTAATGTTTAGATTCATTTAACTTAATAACCATACCCTTTTAGGTACCAATTGTGGAGTCAGTTACAAGTTTGGAACTCATATTGGATTGGGAATCTGACTGATGTTTAGGCCAGATAAGTTGTTTGGGATAATTGCTAACTTCAGATTTTGCAGTTACTTGCTAAACTGAGCCACAGATCTAAACTCATTTAGAATGGAGCAGGCAAGAGAATACAAACGATCTCCTCTGGCAAATGACAAGTTAAGTACACCCATTCCGGAATTTGTAAATTTTTGTAATTAATAACCTACCATAACTATAACTACCTACTGTAACATTAGGATTAGTTGTATATTTTCATTTGTTGAAAAAGTATTCATTAGTTGCACCATACATAAATAATCATATTTGTGTATGAAGTTGCAATTATTGAATAAATCATATACAAATATTTATATTTGTATATGATTCACTCATTAATTGCAACTTCATACACAAGGATGATTAATTATGTATGGTGCAACTAATGAATACTTATTTTGGAAAACTAATTGCATACACAGATATAAATATCTGTGTAGTGCCCTGTTATACAAATTATGATCTCATATACAAATATAAACATTTGTATATGACTTATTCAATAATTGCAACTTCATACACAAAGATGATTATTTGTGTATGAAGTTGCAATTATTGAATAAATCTTATACAAATATTTATATTTGTATATGAGAAACTTTTGTAAAATTGAGCACTACACAGATATTT
>SEYY01018340.1:42500-57500 GCA_009176605.1 Armadillidium nasatum
ATTAATTAAAAGTATTGTTACTCCGAGATGTTTTTAATTTAATGCAATTAATTCTATTTCCTCTTCTCAAATATGTGTTAAAATTATTTTCAAATTTACATTTTTTATTTTTTAAAAGAAGAGCTTCAGTGTTCTTTTAAAGTTTATAATGCTGGTGGTGTCTATCTTGAGTAAACAACTTGCAAATCCTTATTTTGGTATATATATATATATATATATATATATATATATATATATATATATATATATATATATATATATATATATATATATATATATATATATATATATATATATATATATATATATATATATATATATATATATATATATTGTTAACGGTTGAATTTTATTTATCGATGTTAAACCAGTTAAATTTTGATAACTCCATATTTTATCTAAGCTGCCAAAGCACATAAAATAAGTGATAAGTAGGGATGGAACGAATATCCGGCCGGATATTCCGGTAAAAATTAAATTCTTAACTATTAGTAGTAAAATTTCATATTAAAATAAACAATATGTGCATTATGTGCTGGTACAAATGAAGGTATGTCCAAGCTTACAGAGTTTCAAAGGAAGTAAATTGTTGGTTCCCAGAAACCGTATCCAAGGTCATAAAGAGCTTCCGAAAAAACATCATTCGATAAACACCAGCGTTGAAGTAAGTCGAAATTGGATGACACAAAACCGAGCATTGTGGGATATTATGACACAAAATAAAACAACAACTGCAAATACACAAAAACGAGCATTGTCGGATATTATGACACAAAATAAAACAGCAACTGCAAATGTTTCTTCAAAACTCAATACCAGTGAAGAGGGAACTCTATAGAATGAATATTAATGAGCATTCTGCAATTAAAATTTTGCAAAAAGTTGTAAGAGTGGTGCAAAACTCATAAACTCATAAGGATCGAACTTCCGACCAGTAGAAGACAGTCTTTCGTCAGATTAATCGACCTTCCCACTTACTGTACGTGTGGAGAACACCATTCCAGGAAAATAATCTGAACTGTCTTTTGCTACAAGTGAAGCATGGAGATTTCGTCATGGGTTTGATTCAGCCATATCATGGTATTCTGCAGGACCCATTATCACCAAGCACGATAATAAAACTAACTAGCAATGTAAGCATTTTGTGACCAATTTCATCCAATGATGCTGTTATCATTTCTTGCAGGTGCTCCATTTATCAGGATAAAAGTTCCAAATTCATACAGTTCGAACTGTCCAGTCGTGGTTTGACAGAATATGCAGATGGTTTTCATGTCTTCCCAGGTTCCCACAATCGCCAGATCTAATATCAAAGGGCTTCTGTATTCATCAATATTGGAGAACATAGTAACAGAGTCGATATCAACAACTAGCAACTCTATTGGAATTTCGTATAGGTTTCCTTGAGGAATAGAATACAAGCCATTATGCACCATCCACGACTAACTTTGTCCATGGAGGAACTAAGGATGAAATGAATGCAAAAAGTGGTTCCACACACACACTATAAAAAAAAAAAAAATATATATATATATATATATATATATATATATATATATATATATATATATATATATATATATATATATATATATATATATATATATATATATATATATATATATATATATATATATATATATATATATATATATATATATATATATATATATATATGCCTATTTAAAATTAGCAATTAGTGTAAATTTATAGGAATATCCGGCAAGATAATAAAATCATATCTGGTTTTTAAAAAATTTACGGATATCCGGCCCATACCAAGTGATAAGAAAACCAAAACCTAAATAATAAAAATAATGCACCTCTGAATAATAGGTGTATAAAACCCTATTTTAAAAAAATTTCAATAATTTATTAATATATTACTAATTTATAAATATATATATAGTTCATGTCTGTTTCATTTACAATTTCTGTCCTCTCTCCTCATAAAAAAAATTAACACCAGTTAATTTTTCCTAAATGAAAGGGCTAATAGGAATAAAATATATTACTATAAATAATTATTACAGGAATATTTTAATTGTTAAGCGTAATATCACCAAGCTCTCTCTCATTCTTTATAATATACATATAAGAAATCGATCTGAAAAATAACGCCTGTTGATGAGTTGCTAAGCAACGGAAACAGGTATGAACATGTTCAGGCCTGGGTTCGAAAGTCTGAAGCTTGTAGAATAGATTTGACACGCGAACGATATAGTTATCTGGCTTCATTGTTGTGCAGGGATAGAAAAATGGAAGCCAATAGTGATACTTTGTTGAAGCCACGTGCACTGATTGAATTTTTGCATATAAAATTTCTTCAAAACCTTATAAGAGGAGACAAAACGTGGGTCCACCACTACAATCCAGAAAGAAAATGAGTCTCTATGGAATTCAGACACCCAAGCTCACCTGACGTACGAAGGTTTAAGACTCAACCCTCGGATGGTAAACTCATGCTAGCAGCATTCTGGGATGTGGAGGTCTTCCTCTATTCGGAATATCTGCAGAAGAGCACGACTGTAAACTTCCGGATCGTTATTGTGAAACTTTCCAGAAATAAAAAAGCTGCATCCATCGAATAAGACCAAACTGTACCGTTTTCTTCCTGCATCATAACAATGTTCGACCATATCGGTGTCCAGACGCTTCAATTTCGAGGTCATTGATCACCCACTCTACACTACAGTCATGATCTGATCCCCAGTGATATTCACTTATTTCCAAATTTAAAGGAGAGTGAAATTTGGTTCAGATGAAGAAAGCGGTGGTAGACTGGTTATAGAAAGCAGATCAAGACTCCTTTTCAACCGGTTTCGAGAAGAGGGTTCAACGTTCGAGATTATGTAAGAAAATATAACATATTCATCGAATAAACCTTTGACCTTCTTTCAGTCTTTGTTTCATAACCTTATTTGCAGTGTAGGATATCTTATGGCAAAACAGGCGTTACTTTTCACACCACCCTCATATATATATATATATATATATATATATATATATATATATATATATATATATATATATATATATATATATATATATATATATATATATATATATATATATATATATATATATATATATATATATATATATATATATATATATATATATATATATATATATATATATATATATATTAGGTACTGGCGTGCCCTGGTAGTGTCTACTTTTATTCATTATTTTTTGGCCTTTTGGAGTATTTGTTTCTTCAACATCATCATCGTGTTGAGCATCTCCTCCATTAAACTTACTTCCTTGTTATTGGCCCAAATCTATGAGTACGAGTTCTTCAAATGAAATCCTACTTAGTTGTCTCATACTGTCCCTCTAATTTTGTTGGGAGCATAACCAAAGTGAGTCCTTTTCAATGTATTACTTTTAGTTAAACCATAATGAAAACTTTATAATTGTCACTGGTTTTGGTACCTCATTGCTTCTACTTTTCCCCAAAGTTTTTGTATATTTTAGTATTCCAAAGTATATTCTTTTATTCTCTCATAATGTTCACTACCTCACAAATTTTTACACTCTTAACGACTTTTTATACTCAGTCTTTAATTTCCAATTTATTGACTATGATATTCTCAACAACAAAAAAAATCTGCTTTTAATTTTATAACTCTTTCCTTCATGAGGAAGCTTTAGATTAATATTCCATTTATCTTTCTCCATGAACAGAAGGTGTTTTTATCTCTATTTACATCAGTGTTTTCAAAGGAGGGGTCCATATGGACCCCAAGGACTACAGAAGCATTGAGGGTGGGGGTCCACAATTAGCTTTCCTTGAGGGAATTATTAGCTTGTTAATAACGCACAAATAAATATTCAATTTAGGAATATTACAGAGAATATAGAGGTCGTTTCTTTATTGCTGACCTTTGCTATTTACTACCATAATAGGTGTCTGATGCAATATTTTTCCTTTCACTCAGAAGGTCACCTTCATGTCGATAAAAATTCTGGGTTATTATGTTACTTAAAACTTTGTAATCTGTGTTAAGAGGATGATTATGAATTTCTCTCAGCTTCATTTTTGAGTATTAAAATTGTCTCATTGGTTATAAATCAATGTGGAATTTCTATCCCTCCATTTCAAAAAGAGATTTCTAAATTTTTTAAAGGTCTCACTATCAATGTTAGGTTTTATAGTCATTTTTTTTTATATGTCCATCCGAGAGCATTTTAATTATTAGTTCTCCTAACTCCTTCGTTCCTTTGATAAATTTACTGAAATAACCTGTGAAACATTTTCATAGGTTTTCCAAGTTCTCTCAATCCACTTTCATTAGAATTTGTTAGGAATGTTGCCTGTCATTTCTAAATTGTCCTGTGAAACATTTTTTTCCCTTCTTTTCACAATTTTCTTTTCCTTCACAACAAAGTATGTTAAGTTGTCTCCATTGATAATTTTTTTAACTACTCATGAAGGTCTCTGCTTCTTTTCTTCCTTGCTTCTATAGTGTTGTTTCTTTAAAGCAGCGTAAATAGAATTTCGATTGATTTTCTAAACACAAATTTCATAGTAGCCTGTATTTAAACGGTGATCCTTATTCATTCTGCTGTTACTTTAGTTTCCCATCCATAATAATTTCCACTTCCATTGTATTTGGGATTGCTTTATCTATAGCATAGAATAATCCATTCAACTGTCCAAAGGTAATTCGGAGGAATCAGTTTTGGAAGTACTCGCATGTTTCAACATATGAACTTTTAAGTTATTTTTACGGTTACTTTCATAACTGCATTGTGGACATCTAAACAACTTAACACCTGCGTGGTTTAGCATATGCACCTGCAAATGACTTCTTCGATTACATTCATAAGAACATTCCAAACACTTAAATAATTTAGCACTCGCATGTGTTAATCTATGTCTATTAAAAGAACTCTTAAGATTACATTCATACGAACAATCTGAGCATTTAAATAATTGAACACCGGCGTGTTTTAAAATATGGGCTTTTAAATGGCCTCTATGATTACATTCATAACTACAGTCCGGGCATTTGAATAACTTTTCACCAGAATGTGTTAATAAATGTAAAGTAAGTGAACTTTTACGGTTACATTCATAACTGCATTGCGGGCATTGCAACAACTTCACAGAGGAATGTTTTAACATATGAGTGTTCAAATGATCTTTTCTATTGCATTCATAACTACAGTCTGGACACTGAAACAATTTAATACTAGCGTGTCTTAACTTATGTTTTCTCAGACTACTTCTGTGTTTAGTTTCATAACTGCAGTCCGGGCATTTAAATTCCTTCTCCTCGTTGCACTCTTTTGGTAAATCTTCGCTATGGACCATAAAGTGATGAAAGCCATTTGTTAAAACTTCGGGAACTTCATCTACGTTAAACTCTTCAGTCTCAGTCATGTCCTGGAAAAAAAACAATGGGATAAAACTAAATAACCAATCCTAATATATATATATATATATATATATATATATATATATATATATATATATATATATATATATATATATATATATATATATATATATATATATATATATATATATATATATATATATATATATATATATATATATATATATATATATTATATATATATATATATATATATATATATATATATATATATATATATATATATATATATATATATATATATATATATATATATATATATATAGCATTATTAATTTCTAGTATGTTGTCTGTGAACAATAAAGAGAATGAAATAGTAAGTAAAAAGGAAAAATAAATTTTTACCATAATTATTGCTAATAGCATTTTTTTTTTTTTTTTTTTTTTTTTTTTTTTATCACTGTACTGTACTGTTAATTAAGTTTAACCTTTAACGGAAGGCGTTATCACAGACTGTAGAAATAGCTTGATAAATGGTGTAATAAATGACAAGAAGCAGGTTCTCAAACTGATTAATAAATATGATGTTAGTTTAAGCATGAAGTTTTTGAAGTTTTAGAAACCACAATTTCACATCCAAAGTTAACTTGCTAAATAATTTGTTTGAGATTTTTTGCAAGTTTAATGTTCATAAAATCGCCTCGAAAGGAAATATTTCTTGTTGTTCGTATGAAACACCAAATAACGAGAAGTAAGCTTCCATCAAAAGGAGACTGCTTAAAAGTTTTATTTTACAAAACGCGTGTGACCAAATTAAATCTTGATGAAAGTTCAGGCCTTGTAATTGATGTGGATCATATTTTGGCAGAAAGCCAGAATTCCTATAAGAGAAGGGCACAAATGCAAAGAAAAATTGATAAAATTGCATGAGGTGTGGCGTCAATTACTAAAAAAATAAATAAAAAAATAAAGATTATGAACATTTTAGGGAGAAATAGAAAACTTTTGTTGAAAGTTTAGATGATGCATTTGATATTGCTCATCAAAATGCCTCACAAATGATAAATATTAATAAAGACAAGCAATTTCTACTGAAGCAAAGAGAAAAAGAACGTCCGTGTTAGGAATTGACTTGAAATAAAGTAATAAAGTAAAAAGAAAATCTGATCATCAAAAATGGGAAGATGAACGAAGACAAAAGATATCTGAATTACCGTCAACATCATCAGGTAAGATTTCACTGTTTTTACTATAATATTTATTGATGTCAACTTTTGTAACAAAATATTAAATTTAATTAAATTTTTCAGAAACTGAGATTTTGACAGATTTCTCATCCTCCATAAATTCCAGTCATGATTGAATAACAGATGAAGGAACTGAAACAACTAAGATTATCGTTCCTTCGAAGAGAAAATGAGCACAAAAAGAAATTTTAATGCTTTGATTGGCATCAACAAATGCAAAATCAGTGAAAGAGATTCAGTTCATTTATTGTAATCTTTTCAAGATGCTGTCTCCTTAAGGCGGCTCCACACATGCGGAGTTCGTCGAATCCTTGGCCGAACTCCGCATGTGTGGATGGGACACCTTTGGCAAATGTTTGGTCATTGGCTTGGTTTGCCAAATGCTCCAATGTTTTCCATCGGTTGTCGGTAAATTGACACAGAACAAAGAAGCGAATGTTGTAGAATTTGTCCCTGTACACACATTCTTTGATATTTTGTTATTTAAGTAAATTTGTACATATGCGTCTAATTAGGCTGTGGTTTAAAAAAGTATTAACAAATTATGTAGTATTAGAATAATAACAATTGTAATAATAATAATAATAATAATAATAATAATAATAATAATAATAATAATAATAATAGGCATAAATGAAATGAAAGCTAATTAATAATACAAATGTTAAAAATTTTGTATTGATATATCAGTATCAATATATCAAAGGTCAAAAATTCTTAACCTATATATATATATATATATATATATATATATATATATATATATATATATATATATATATATATAGGAAAATCGACGACAGGATCGGATCATGTGAAGAGAACTAAATGGAAGGACGACAGGACTAGCCATCCGGCCTTGTGATTTCTCTGTCAACGGCTTGTAACTACTCCAGAACCAGCATTGGGAACCATTGCTCGGAGAAGCGCAATCTTTTGAAGACCCCTGGGAGAGTGTTTAGAGGTTAGTTTGAAAACTATGCTGGTCCTACTGAAAGGGTGAAAACCCTACCTGAAGAGTCTGGATAGGACTCATGGACCGGCATGGGGACCGGCGTGCCGAAGAACTTGATCTTTTGGAGGGCTCTGGGAGAACTTCTTCAAGCAGATGGGGAAAGATGCTTGTTCCACTGACAGGGTGAAAACCCTTCCTGGGAGAGGATATATATATTATATATATATATATATATATATATATATATATATATATATATATATTATATATATATATATATATATATATATATATATATATATATATATATATATATATATATATATATATATATATATATATATATATATATATATATAATATATATTGAACATTGTTCATTCAACATGAAACCAAATTAATATATCAGCATCCTATGCAATTTCCTAATTTTAGGCCCACCAATAATAATGATTCATGAATATGTTCTACGTTTAATTACTAGCAAATTATGAAAACTTATATTCCCAAGTATATCGACATGCAACTATGGGGTGTAGGGAAAATTTTAGTAACTAATGTCTATGCCTACACCCGCCATTTTTTTTTAATTAAAGCTTTATATACATAGATATGTTTTGTCAATTTACTACCTTCCTCTATTTTGGTTTAATGAAACCATCCACCACCTTCTTTTCCTTTTGTTTTTGTTTTTAAGTAATTGTAATTTTTGTCCGCACAACAAAATAAAAGCTGCTGTTGCAACCTCAACATCCATATTTGTATACAAATATTTGAAATTCCCGCTCCGAACTTTGCTGGAAACGTATTTCGTCCAATATACGAATGTGTGTACACATACGTTTGCCATATTCGGAAAAAAACAAATGCAAAACACAAACATTCAACAGTTCGACGAACTCCGCATGTGTGGAGCCGCCTTTAGATTCTTCTGAATACATTATTGATCGTATTTCCATTTGGAAAATTACAGAAAAATATCTTAAGTCGTATAGTGAAAAGATAAAGAAAGACATTTCTACATGTTTAATGCAAGTGCTGTGACAATTCACTAGAATACAAAATTGTATTCTGATATTGGAAAATCATATGATAGATTAGAAATCATTGCAACAGCTCCGAACATAGAACAGTTAATAGCTGTTCCAAATTTACCTGATGGAACAGGTAAAGAAATAGTTGAAAATGTTTACGAAATATTAGAGAATTGGGCATTAACAGACAAGGTCCAATCATTTGTATTCGACACGACTCCATCGAATACCGGTAGACTAAAAGGAGGCTGTTTGCAATTAGAAAAGAAAATTGAGCTCAATATTTTATTTTTTTCATTTTAGGAGAAAGTTTTTCTAAATATAAAATAACAATTTTAGGACCAGACATTTCTCTGTTTAAAAGTTTTAGAGCAAAGTGGCCTGAAATTAATATTAAACATTTCGTTCCCGGTATTATTAGGACTGATGTAAAAAGAAATTTTTAAAGATAAAGTACATGTAACATTTGCACATTCAGCATTGTTAACGTCATTCACTAGAGATGATTATAAAGAGTTTCTAGAGCTAGTAATTGTATTCTTAGGTGAAATTCCATAAGGGGGAATAAAATTTAGGAAGACAGGCGCATACCATTTAGCATGATGGATGGCTAAGTCAATATATAGCTTTAAAAATTTACTTATTTTGAAATGAATTTCCTCAAACTAGTAATGAAGAATCATCACTGTTACAACTAAACATATTTATAATAAAATGTTATGCAATGTATTGGTTCCAATATTCGAATGCTGTTCAAGCACCTCTAAATGATATTAAATATTTAAAGGACTTACGCAATTATAAAAATACTGATAAAGTAATAGATGATTATGCACTCTCTAAATTTATAAATCACCTATATTATCTAAATGAAGAATGTGTATGTTCTGCCTTATTCGATAACAGAATCAATAATGAAGACAGAATGAAAAGGGCTGCAAAAATTATTGCGTTAAAGAACGATGAAAGCGAAGTAAACTATGAAGAAAATGTCAAAGAAATTAATTTTAAGAAAATATGATGTTGATAAATTTTTGGAAGATAATGATAATCATTTAATAATAAAATGGCAAAGTTTCACTATGTTTCTTTAAAATAATTTTTGAAAAAACCTCCCCAAGAATGGAACAACTTATAGGATTATAAGCAATGGAACAAATAGAACAATTGAAAGCTATTAACGATCCATCTGAAAAAGGAATAAAGCTAATGCAAGAATTTAATGACAAAATAACCAAAGATGAAGACCAGAAGCAATTTCTATTAAAGGAAGCATAATTTTTATATTATTTAATTACGCTTTTGAAATAATTTTGAAAATATTTAAATTATATTTTAGGTGAAATTTAACAATTATTATTTACTTTAAAAATACTTTCCAGGCTGTTCAAGATTACCGAAGGAAGTATCCAAAAACATTATCTGTGCTAAAGAAACCTTTCAATTATATCATTCAAGTATGTTTTAGCAATTTTCTTAATTAATAAAAGTATTGAATCATTTTAGAAATTTGTTAATATTTACTAAGTACATTATATTTTTATATTATTGGTATTAAAGGCAACAGTCTCTTCACAATAATCACATGTAAATTTTATATTTTAGCTCTTGACGTTAATTCCTTCTTTTTGGAAGGTAGTTTATGTTGTTAAAATATTATTTAAATAAATAATGAAAGGAAAGAATCCTAGAGACGGTGCAAGTAAATTTTTTGGATTTTACTTTGCATATCAACAGACTTTAATTGAGAGTTGTCGTGGATTAATATCAATTATTCACTCTCAAATTTGGAGAATATTACTATTACTTGAATAGGAACACAATGAAATTTTGAAATTTAGAAATTATGAAATATGTGGCACCCTAACATATATATATATATATATATATATATATATATATATATATATATATATATATATATATATATATATATATATATATATATATATATATATATATTATATATATATATATATATTTTAAAACTGGAGAAACAATACGATCCTCAAACATCTTATAAAGACAGTTTTGTAGTCCTATAAGGAAAATAGGAAGCAGCTGAGTAGAGATTGAAATAAATAAATATTTTGATTAAAAAAAAAAAAAATTTTTTTAAATTAACTTCCTAGCAAAGCACATACCTTTGGGCTATCAACTCTCAATATTGTTTCAACTTCCAACGGGGGATCTAAATTATGAACATCACTATAATTCTCTTGTTCTGAATCACTTTCTTCTAATCCTTCCTTTTTTATATTTTCTAATAAAAAAGCTGATCCTAAAGGGTCAACGTATGCCTGCAATGAATGAAAAGTTACGCTAAAATTAAAATTTCAGTAACTAATATTCTTAATTATAGTAAATTAATTAAGCCTACAATGCTCTTTCATTAAGTAGATAGGGAAAAAATATAAGAACATTAAGAAATATTATCATATATATATATATATATATATATATATATATATATATATATATATATATATATATATATATATATATATATATATAATATATATATAATATATATTTATATATATATATATATATATATTTAAATAAAAAAAAAAAAAAAAAAAAAAAAAAAAAAAAAATTAATATAAAAAAACTAATAATTGAAAAATTAAAAAAAAAAACTATTTTTTTTTGGGGGGGAGGGGGAAATATGTATTAAGTTTAATTGCCGTCTCTACTGTTGGGTAACGGTAGAATGATCGACTCACGTGCTTGAGGGTGCCAGTTCAATTCCACATGCGAATCTTAAGTAGACCTTGATTAGTTCCTCTCCTAGAATAGATGTAAATAATAATAATAATAATAATAATAATAATAATAATAATAATAATAATAATAATAATAATAATAATAATAAAAATCATTAAGCTCTGGTTAGACTATATTAACAGAATACTTTGCGGTTTGGACCTACTTAGCAAAGACGAATACTAATTCACTAAAAGCAGCGCAGTGCAGTAATGAAAATAATTTTTTGGGTTTGAATAAAAGAACAATGATGATAAGTGGAATGAATTAGAATATTTTCTGAACATTAAATGTATATTTCAGGATAGATATCATCTAATTTCATTCAAAAACCTTTCATATCAAGTCTCGACAATATTGAGTTGATTAAGTTTTTTTATTAACTGGTTCATCAAGTCATTAGAAAATATTATAAAATGTCTTTTACCCAAGTATGTGATGACTAATAGTTCACTTATAACTTTCAAAAAATTGAACCAACTTATATGATTTATGCAAGACCACTTTTATTATTTTATTTGACACAGAATTTATACATAACATAATTGTTTAGGACATAATCAACACTAAGTGGAGTATTTAACAATTTACAGTGTTGCTAAATTTATTTGCATGTTCATCCTATCTGACAATTTCTTAAACTCTGATTTGTAACTATTATATGAATTGAATTATATGAATTATATGTATCTGAAGACTTTGAAAAATTCAAAGACAAATGAACAATTTGCAATTTAAATATCTGGGTAAGAAACCTCATAGGTTGGAAAATTATAATAGACCTAATAGCTTTTGCTTTTAAAAAATAAAAAAAAAAAAACAAAAACCTTTGGACTGTCATTATTCAATTTGGTCCCAGTGTCCAATGGAGTTTCTGAGTATTTTTCTTCTTCCCACATTTCCTTTTTTATATTTTCTGGTAAGAAAATTGTTTCTATGGGATCAATTTCTGTCTGCAATAAAAAAATAATGAAATACAATCCACAGCATAAAATCGTTAACTCAACCCTCAATCTTAATATTTATTTATTTATCACTAGTAGATCTTATAAGTTCTTTCATAAAACAAAATAATTTTACTTAAAATGTATGAGAAGTTCTTAGCATTATCTTATTCATTTGATATTTATGTTAAAGAATTAAAATAAGAATTAAAAATAAGAATTAAAAAAATGGGTTAATGAAGTACGATTTAAGTTTTTCATTTGTGTATAAAAAGCTAATTAAATAAAAAAAAAAAGGTATTAGGTGTCAAAGTTTCTAATATTCCAGTAATTTCACTACTTTAATTATTTATCTAAATCGATAATAGCTCTTCTTAAAATGAAGTGAAAATATTAGAACACCAACTACCTTTATTGATAACCATTAAAAACTACAATCAACCAATATTTGCAAATATTCAATTCTGTTCTACATAGATATATTTTTTAATTCATTTCATAAAAATATATCACAGGTACCAACCTGACATTCCTGAAACTCTGAATATTGATCCAAATCTAATTCCTCATCATCCAACATCTCTTTACTTCTGGTATCCATTTAATTATATGATTTTTATTGTCTTTATCACAGATACCACAATTTTAGTTTGCTGTAAAATAATTCACCTCAATTAAACATGTGTATATTATTATTAAGAATTAGGTATTTCTTTTTTCCTCACCTCTACTTTGTTTCGAGTATTGAGGAGCCCAACATTCACCCCATCCCCACATTCTCATTTCAGAGTTTATAGGTCACAAACAAAATATTACAGCTTTATATAAAAATTTATCAATTTGGTATTTATGTTACTGCGAGACAACATGAATTGAGATTACTTGATATAACTATATGCATCCTTTTTTTTTTTTTTTTTTTTTTTTGAGAAATATGAACTTTTCTGAATATTTTAATATAAAAAAGTATATGGAAATATGAAAATTAATATTTTCAAATGTTAAAATTACATGTGATGAAAAAATGAAATGGGGGCAAACTAACCACTTGCACTGGGTAAAAGTAACCAATTAATATTATTTAAAAATAGTTCTTCTGTAGCCCATTTTATTAATATAAATGGATAAGAATATAATAGATTACTTAGAAATAATTTGAAGAAAATAAAAATGGGACATGTGTATAGTAGCAAAATTTAAGCAAATTTTTCAGTATATTCCCTTTGTAAAATTGACTTGGTAATTGACCTGTAGATAGTTAAATCATTGATATTCATTTTCTTACACTTGAAATTTTCATGGCTGCCCAAAAAAAGTCAAATTACTGTAAAAATCAATAATCATGAAATGTTAAAAATTTTTCATAAAAAATATTTTTAGGCATAAATTTTTTTCTACCTGTGATGAGTTTATGAAATTTTCAGAGGTTCTATAGTTGAATGAGACATTTTTTTATTAAGAAAAATTTTTTTGTATACCCAACAATGTTAATGTTGCACACAGGAATTTTTTTAAAAACATTCTGGAGTAATAGCACTAAAATGGTTGGGTATATAAGAAATTTTTATAAATGAAAAATATGTATCTCACACAACTTTATAACCTCTGAAAATTTCACGCAGATTGGTAAAATAATAAGTGTTGGCAGAAATTTTTTTCTGGTTAGTTTACCAAGCTTTTGACCTACATTAATATAATATTCTATAAAATCCCAAGTCAAAATAATAAAATATATTTATGTTATAATATTTTAATGTGAAAATAAATAAAAACAACTGTATTTACCAATTATACTTCTCAATAACTTAGTATCTCTAGTCAAATTCGTATCTATTAAAGATTGATAGTTATAATATAGACTATCATAATTTTTTGAGGGACAGGGCATGCAGAGAGGATAAATATAATTTTATTTCTATTTTTTTCAATGTCTCTATATGGTCAAAAAAAAGGTATCATCTACACTCTGAACATATGGGGAAGTTTTTTCTTGTTTATGTTTATGATGTGAAGAGCGTGTCATCATTACGTTATCGAAATGTTAATTGAAAAACTACTCTTTTCGTAGATAGACAACTAACTTTAAAAAAGACAAAATAAGAGAGGACTCGAGTTAAGGTCAAAGCTCATATAGAAGAAATTTATAGAGATGATCAAGATATATAGATGATAAGGTTTCTTTTATAAAAATAAAATAAGAAAAAGAAAAAAAGACGACACTTGAACAGTTAAAATATGACTATGTAATAAGAGGTGGTTTAGTTGTTACGCAGTGAGTAGTCTGTAGTTTATATAATTAATTTAAGTTTTCTTACAGAATTTATAATATAGTACGTTAACACCTATTTAACTAATAATATATAGTGATGAATTTCTAGGGAAAGTAAGGAATATTTTACTACCTTTAGATAATTATTATTAATATTAGTAAATCTCAAATGAAAAATTAATGCTGACCAGATAGAAAACATTCCCATGATCTGAGTTTTATAGGGCAAACCAACTTTATATCTGAAACCTTATACCATGTTCTCGGATTATTAAATAAATTGGTTTAAATTCGAAAATAATCTGACTTACTGTGAGTAGAAGAGCTTAAGAGAAATTTCATTTTTTGTGTGTGAAAAAATTTTATGTTGCTTGTTTGCCATATTTTAAGGAGTGACGATAAAAAGATCTTACATGCCTTGTCACAAACTGTAATGA
>SEYY01018341.1:0-12500 GCA_009176605.1 Armadillidium nasatum
TTTTTTGTGTACCCCCAATCGATAGCAGGCGTACCCCCAGGGGTACGCGTACCCCAGGTTGAGAACTGCTGACCTAAAATATTGGAACGACACAGATAATATGACGCAGAAATCTGATTCTTTTCCATATTATGATGTTAAATTATATAATAACACTATCCCACGCCTCACATTATATTTTTCAAACTTATTTTAATGAATTTCAATGGAATATTTCGTTTAAATGAGTTTTAAATTTCACTAAACATTTTTGATTGTCAATTACCTAAATTTTAATACTTTAATTACTAAGTAGGCTACCTGAGTTTAAGAATAAAGACTAATTTAGTACCCAACACAATATGAAAATGAAAATCATAATTCACCAATCATGTTCATCCTTGGATTTCAGCATTCTGTAACATTTAACTAATTTTTCGGCCTTTTCATTGCCTAATTTGTTTCTCAATTTGTTATGTATAAGGCCATAAGTTGAGAACAATCTCTCCACACCCGCAGAGCTTGCAGGCAGAGAATGCAGAGTGATAGCCAATTGGCAAAAATATTGTGCAAATTTTTCATATTTTGTGGCCATTTTGTGAACCACCTGCCACCATTTTGCAGCACTCATGCCACTGGTAAAGTTCTCTGTCAGCATGTAATGTGGGAAATTTTTGTCTTCAATTTGAAATTTCGAAAACTGAACAGCGTAATCCACATTTCTCTCCTGCAACCATTCCAAAACAGTTTCTTCCTGTTGGGCAGATAGTTTTGAACCTGTAAAAAGTAAAATAAAAATTATGACCTGCAGACATTGTATATTGTTCTTATCTTTACTTCCAATTCTTATTAAAGAAAAATTGATGTAGAAAAAATTGCATGTGAACCCAAAACTTTATTAGGCTATTTGATTTTGATTTGATAGCTTTACCCTCTTACCACACAGTAAACTATAAATATAAAAATTAAAAAGTAAAAGTTGAAATGTGGGATGGCCGATTTGTGGATGACTTTATAATTCTTTCCTCACCTTGATATTTGGGATGTGTAGCATAAGCTACTAATTGAAATGGCGTGATCCAGTCATCAAATCTTGCTTGAATGAGAGCTTTGTATGGTTGTATGGGTCTTCAAGAACCTCAAACCATATTTGGACTGCATCTCCCAATGAGCAAGAATCAGACTGCAGCTGCAATAAGAAATTAAAAATTTACAACTTATTTTATATTTACAATGCAATATCTATTAGGCATTTTAGCTATGGTTCACAAATAGTTCAAACGGAGTATGATGCATCATGTATTATTATTCAATGCTTTTGTGTCTCTCAAATAGAGGAGAGCTAATATAAAAGTCTCAAATAGACTTTTTTATATATTAGCTTAGTTTCGGTCAACCCTAATAAATCCAGCTTTTTATCCTTACATATCTCCCCAATTTCCACTTTTTTTCAAATCATCATTTAAACCTCTTACGTTCAAACAACCAATTCTACACACCACTGAACCCCTTTTTAATTAACTCCATTCTTACTACTCTGGCAGTATACGGTTCGCCCCCCACCCACTGGAAGATTGAACCTTCTCCTCGCAGCACCTCTCCCCAAAGTTAATATAAAATTACTATATTTAAAAGTTAATAAAATAAATATTTAAAGTTAATATAAAATTAATAAATGATATATATATATATATATATATATATATATATATATATATATATATATATATATATATATATATATATATATATATATATATATATATATATATATATATATATATATATATATATATAAAATAAGAAAATAAAGAAATTTAACTAAGTATTTTCAAATAGCTAACCAAGCAACTAATCCATTCACAATTAAAATTAACCTTAAACCTATTAATATAATATGAACAGTTAAAAATTAACTTAATCTATCAAAATAAAATATTACAATAAAATAATAATAAAAAGTACAAAATTCCTAAACAAATTAGTCACTTAAACTAGAAAAAAAATATTTATAGATATTGTACGGCCGACTCGGCTTGCCTTGTTTATTATATTACAGATAACGCTTGAAACCGAGAACGTTTGCAATAAACGAGTCGTACTTTATATATTATTTATTTAAAAAAGAAAAAGAGTTGATGACAAAGATTCAGATTAAAGTTCGTATCACAGGATACTTGGACAGCTATTTACAAGGATTTATTCAAACACGTACGCCAATTTTTAACTTTACTTATAAATGGGATTATAGTCTTTTTACAAAATTTACACGTACTAAAATAACTATTAATAAACAAATATTTTAAATCGAATTTTATTATTATCAGAATTATCTCGCTTTATAATTTACTGTTGAATATACAAACTTATATAGGGAAAATTTGGGATAAAACATACCCACAACAATTATCTGAAATTCTATTTTAAATGTGTGACTAATAATTTATAATATGATAGACTAACCATATTGGAACGATACTTAAATTTGTGTTATAGAAGGACAACTTGGCGTCGATCCGAATGAGAATTAAGTTATTCCCCGTTTCACTGTTAAGTTGGATTTATTGTTGACAGAATTTAAGAATAAGGAGTTTCAATAAAGATTCGTCAATATAATTGATTGTTTTTGTGGCAGATTGACTTTTGGAGGAAAATTCTCATGATAAGAACCGGTGTCGGATTACCAGTTAAGAGCCCTTCCACTTTATCGTTTGAGTTTCAAAAATAAGAAACATGAATTCCAAGATTAGATATAAGTTCATATGATGGAATCCAGTAACTGGATGGAACTGCAATAAAAATTACATTAAGAATCTTTCACTGGTGTATTCAAAAGATTACCAACACAACACTAAAATCTATATTTTATTTACCCCTTTCAGCTGCAAGAGCATTAATTTTATGTAATCTTGATGTGAATAGGGATTACCAATACTTCTATATACCTTCGATATAAATAATACCACTAATTTAATATATTAATGGTATGTAATAATATATGAAATATACGCTTATGAAAAATACGAAAAGATGCCTGAAAGAAAGAATATATATATATATATATATATATATATATATATATATATATATATATATATATATATATATATATATATATATATATATATATATATATATATATATATATATATATATATATAATATAGAAAAAAATAGAACATATGACACGAAAGGTCATATGGTCCAAAACCTATCTTAGATACATGAAGGGTAAGATAATGGGATTATATTAACAAGACAAGCAAAAGAGACATGCACAAGAGAACACCGGTGCTCTTGGATCATCACAAGACAAACACATGCAATTGGCATCACACAACCTGTGGAAAAGGGATTACATAGGTGAAAAACCTCATATCCCTCCCCACTAGAAGGGAACCCCTTCTACACAACATAAAAGACGGTGGAAGGTGTTAATCTACAAAAATTTGAAGAAGATTACCAACCGCGTCGGGTAAACCGGGCAATAACGAACCCCCCCCAATCAACGCCAACATATACAGTCCTTCACAATTAATTAATCATGATTATTATGAAAGTGATAGGTAAGAATACCTAATCATTACGATCATAACAAGTACAGTAAAGATTACTCAAAACCTCCTTTAATTAGCAAAACAAAAAGAATAACAAAATATTATATAAACATACAGAAATTATGCCTAAACAAACAAAGAAACAAAACAAAAAATTTACAATACAAAAATAGAAAAATTACAAGTACAGCAAAAAAAAAAAAATTACACAAATACAAAAATACATGAAAAAAGAATATACAAGATAACCTGTTGAACAAATTTATATTCTGCAACCATTCCATCAGACTTCCTTCAGACTCTCTATCCTTTCCCTCCGATAATATCTTAATATACTTCACAGCCAACTCCCATAGATCAGAGCGCTGTGTATTCGAAGCCTCTCCACCCAATACTACTCGCTCCAATCCCTGTAAATAATTCCAAGTGATCTTTTGGATAGAAGTCAAAGTATTTACACTATCTAAGCTTTCCTCTGGAAGACTACCCACGGTTTGAGATTCCGTATTACCCACCTGTTGGGGTTGATCAGGACTATTTCCGGGGATATCTAACTCTTTTCAGTCTTCTCAGCCACAGAATCGTCAATATTACCTCCAGAACTTTCTCCTACAGCCACCGAAACGGGAGAAGGTTCTACTAGATTCGATGAAGGATTACTCAATGGTTTTACCGGTGGGATTACCGGATTGATCCAATAGCACATGGGTGCATATGCCCAGAAAAAGCACTTTAAACACTCACTCTGGAGTATAATGAAGACCATCGTGTATCATGGCCTCGTATTGTAAACTAATGGTCATCGACTTAAGAAACTTCACATGAGGTCCCCGGGAAGTGGACCATCTCAACACCGACTCTATGAAAACTCAATGCATGATTCATCATAAGAAATCGCTTATTTCTCCAACAATACCCATCCTTTTTCAATTCACATTGCTGTTTGTACACCCACCTAGCAGCCTCATTCAGCATCCCTTTAT
Organism: Armadillidium nasatum; assembly: GCA_009176605.1. NCBI lineage: Eukaryota > Metazoa > Arthropoda > Malacostraca > Isopoda > Armadillidiidae > Armadillidium > Armadillidium nasatum. Next base: position 4,520 of record SEYY01018341.1, read on the forward strand.
TAAACCGTCCATCCCTATCCAGTGCTGATGCATATTCTCTCAACTCACTCCTTTCCAATCTATGCAAATTATACCTATACATATCTTTAATGGATGGTATTACTAAATAAACCCGACAATTTTTATTCAACGACGTACAGTGTTGAATTACCTCATTCATGAAGGTAGGTATTACCATATAGTCAACTTCAGATCTAATAGTAACCAAGTTTATGATGGAAGTGCTATAAAATAGTGGTTTCAATGTCCAAGAAAAACATGAGCCCCAACAGAAGCACCACAGGAATATCAGGAGTGTAGGCCGACTTCACTGCTACCAAACTATCTACAATACTCCTACCACCCTCTGCACAACAGATTACCTTCATTCCAAATTCAACATTAGGAATATAGGCTGCTCCCTTGAAGGCTAGGATCTTCATTCTCTGAAAGGAAGGAACATTTCTAAGAACAGGGTAATGGTTATGTGTAAAAATGAAAAAAAAACATTATCTAACCGATGTTCATTATAATCGACTATTAAACACCGGTGCTCTTGGATCATCACAAGACAAACACATGCAATTGGCATCACACAATCTGTGGAAAAGGGATTACATAGGTGAAAAACCTCACAATATAAACAAAAAATAAAATATACAAAATGTAAAATTAAAATATGCTACCTATATTACTATGAATAGTAATAAATATTCACCTTATTCATTCACCATTCCCTCTGGTAGATCCCTAAGGATCTGTCAGATAGACCGAGGCAACATATTGGGTTCTTGAGCATGTTTTTTCGGGCAGCGGCTTGCTGGGCCTGTCCTGCCCTAGCCAGAGCTCCGTTAGTCGATGTCCAGGGTACACGACGAGGACGTGGAGTTGGACTTTGTACCCCAGTAATAATAAATATATGAAATATAATTATACGCCAAGAAAAGAAAATCTATGTACATTTGAATACGTACCTTTTGTAACTATAACCATATATACACTCTTATATCAATAAACTATACAATGCACAACACTAAATATATATAATATACCTCAGGTGAGGTCATGCTAATCATTACCTAAAGTACTGCCATCGCGGCCTCTTTCCCTAATGAGTATTTTCCGTTTTCTTTACTCTTATGCCAATTATCCGGTATATCAATATTATTAAAAATATCTCTGATATTTACACCTAGAGTTTAAACCTTTGGGACATAGCTGATGAAAAGGGTATGTCTGTTGCAACGTGGTGGAAAACGAAGGCCAATATATATTTTTTTTTATTTGAGTGTGATTGCCATGATATCTTTTGACAAACGCTCTATAAAAATTCGCAAAGATAGCAGCAGTTTTTTGGGTCAACTTGCCCTCCCCTTTTCCACCAAGGCGTTTTGTTGTTCTAATGTTTTCCAGACGTCTATAAATTTTTTTATTTATGTGATTGAGGCAGTTGTTTTCTAATGGGATATTTATTCCCGTACGGAGTGAGTTTCTTCAATCTATTGAAGGTTGACGAATCTTCAGATAGAATCGTTTCGTATATCAAAGTTCTTTGTATAGATCTTCCAAACAAAATTTCAGCAATTTCTCCTTCCATAGAAGATGAAGATTTGTTTTCATCATAGTTTGCACAGCAATTTGGCTTGTGTTGCTCTTTCCAAGCTTTTACCTCTTCTTCACACATGTTCTTTTCTTTATTTATTTTCCTTCCATAGAAGATGAAGATTTGTTTTCATCATAGTTTGCACAGAAATTTGCCTTGTGTTGCGCTTTCCAAGCTTTTACCTCTTCACACATGTTCTTTTCTTTATTTACATGTTGCTCGCATTTATTGCAATATTTGGAAAGGATGTGGTAATCTAAAATTATGCCTGTCTCTACCTCGACAACAAAACCGAGACCGATGAGAGACCCATACCCCTTTGTCAGCCAAGTCCCATGGAATGATACTTTGATGTTCATTAGGTCATCCTTTTCTTCCATTCCCATGAGAGTGTAATAGGCAATAACATGATCTGAAGCCTGTTTCTTCAACTAAAATTTCAATAATACTTAGAGAATTTATGAGGTATGTATGGAACTGACCTCTTGAAACTGAGGGAGGTTTGCGTAAGAAAAGATTTTTTTGTAGGCTGTAAACCCTACACCGGCATTAGCGCTCCAATACAGATTTTCATAGCTATTGCATCTGTTTCCACGCTTCCTCCATTTTTTTTTTGGCATTTCTATTTTTTCATGTGGACTAACATGACCAAGTTTATTGTTACAATTGCGACAAGTTACATCAACTGTTTGACAGAAATATTGCCTCTATTTTTCTAATAGAATGTTTGATATTCCCCGAGTAACAAAATCGACATGTAGTTCCAACTCTTCTTGAAAGTTTATCTAATTGTTGTATCTGAATTATTAATGAATCTGGGCAAACATTAGATGGATTCAAACCTTCAGTTATGAAATCTAAACCGAACATATCATTTCTATTAAAATTATGGGGAGGCTTATGATCGTTTACATTCCCATCCAATGTAGATGTTACTTCTTCCTGAAACGCTACATCAGCATGTAGAAGGGTTCTTATTGCTTCTTCAAAATTTTTAGAGTCCGGAAAAGTAGTCATCAGTGGGGGTGTCATCGGGAAAAGAAAAATTACATTCGGCTCTGTTTTCATTTGAAGAGCTTTCATCGTCCTGGTCTATCGGCATTTCCGTCTCACTCTATTGGAAAACTTGGAAGGCACTTTTCGATTTCAGCGAAATTCAAATTCTGATATATATATATATATATATATATATATATATATATATATATATATATATATATATATATATATATATATATATATATATATATATATATATATATATATATATTGTTACCGGGCCAATACCAGGGCCCCAGCAACTACGGGCTCTTCAATGGAGTCTCAACGCAAGTGAGGGTGAAATAAACATATCAATTTATATACATTATTATTAGTAACAATTTACACACACACAATATCTCTTTGTAACTTTAAAATAATTTAAAAACTATCACAAAATATACACAGTACACCAATCCGTATCTTCTTCCCAGTGTAGGATCTTCCACGTTCGTCGGTCTTCAGCGAAAAGCAGCGCCGTCCATCCAGTCCCGCCAGCATCCAGTAAATTACACTTTCAACACAGTTCATGCCGCAGTCAATGCAGTCTGGAAACACTACTCCTCCCATCAGAACGACGACCTTCATAAACGATCCTCAGTCACTGTTTTCAATTACTAAATAACTTTCATTGGCACAGTTCGTTATGACACTTTATTCCGGTTCGACATAAATTACACAATACTAATACTTTAATTTTACCATTCCTTCGTTAAACACTTTACTCTTTCATTTATCTATCAACTTTACCAATGATTACTAACTTTTTCCACGAGCTGTATTCTGTTGCAGTTTCCTTTCCCGTCTCCTGATTCCATCTGCTTCTACGAAATCTATTATCCCATAAAATAACAGTTGGTTGGTATATATATATATATATATATATATATATATATATATATATATATATATATATATATATATATATATATATATATATATATATATATATATATATATATATATATATATATATAGTACCTTTTTCCCCTTTACTCCAAATCCATCTTTTGATTTCCCTCGATATGAAGATGGCATCTATAAAGAGATTATATATATATATATATATATATATATATATATATATATATATATATATATATATATATATATATATATATATATATATATATATATATATATATATATATATATATATATATATATATATATATATATATATATATATATATATATATATATATATATATATATATATATATATATATTATATAATATATGTAAAAAAGTAATGTATACAAAAAGTGTGTGTGTGTGTGTTTGTATCCGCGTACATTTCAAAATTTTTCCTATATACATTTCAAGGTCATTTTGACTCCCCCCACCCACATACAAAAAAAAGCATCAAGTTCGTTCAAAATTTACCGTACTTATAAAAAAAAAGAAGAAAAAAGAGAGGTTATTGTATTTTACTGAGTCAAAGAACACAGTATATTTAATTAAAGTGACACGTTTATTGAAGTGTTAAATAGAAATTTCTTTATGTAGTGGTGAAAATCAGTTAAAATTAATTGTCGAAGCAACTGTAATCGAAAGCCTGTATTTTAAGACACAGACTGATATAGTAAAAAAGCATTGGATAAAAAAAATGCTCGCAAATCAAATATGAATGTTTCAAAAAGCTTATGAAGATTTCTTACTGAAAAGGTCTACTGACAATTATTTTCAAAGTTTCAAAGTTGCTCTTGACTATATATTTCAACCATTTAAATGCAGACTTGTAATATGTTATATTTGTGCCTAATTCTAATGAGGTAAGGTGAGGGTGAAGGTGAGTACCTCCCAGATATGATATCTTCTTTAAGGCTGTGTTCAAGATGTAAAATAAGGTAATGAAAGATGTACAGGATTCTTTCTCTGTAAATTACCAACAATGTACCGAGTCACTATGATCTACTCTACTTTTAAACTATCAGATGTTCAGATCCTCCATTTTGTATAGTTTCTCTGTGACGAAATCAACATTGATATCACATTCCACCCAAAAGTCAAGTATTCTTTGTCCAAAGCAAAAACTGTTTACAATTGCTACAACAAGAAATCGGGAATTGCATTATACTGACCAGTATATTTCCCTCTTTAGAATTATGTGGAACTACTTGGATTAAATGATAAATCGTTGGTAATGGCAGTTAGATATTCTTAACTACGAAAGTCTTTATCAGACCAGACTTATATTCAGTCTACTCGAAGATTACCTTGCAATTAAATAGAATATACCAGACCAGATAGATTCATTTAATGTTTTGGTGTTCATATATATATATATATATATATATATATATATATATATATTATATATATATATATATATATATATATATATATATATATATATATATATATATATATATATATATATATATATATATATATATATATATATATCATGAATGAATACGTTGAATATTTACATCCACCGTAGAAATAGTCGTCCAACATCGTTTTCAAACATCACATAAGCTCAGTCAGTTAATATGAACTATAAATTGTGTTTGGCATCATTCAAATGGCAAGAAATACAAACAATAAGACTTTTATCATTCTTTAAAAGAAAATAAATGATGCATAATTCCAGTTTATTGAATGCTTTTCTGAGATATGCAAAACTATGGCATTACTAATGTTGCATCTTCTACCATCCACTTTGTTGAGAAACACGAGTTTGTACGGTTTTAATGGTTTCTCCAAAATATAGGTGTTGACAAGTATTATTTGGAAATCTGTATACGTTGCCAGTCTCCTCTGTAATTGTAGTATTGTTAGAAATTAATGTAATTAACAATGAATCTGGGAAAGTAAAAATAAGATATGTTGAATATATTTTTTATTGTAATATATATATATATATATATATATATATATATATATATATATATATATATATATATATATATATATATATATATATATATATATATATATATATATATATATATGCACACACACATTAGGGTTGACATTTTACAACCTCGTGTTTCTGTGCTATATAAATCGATGAACTTAGGTCAAAAAGTAATGGAAAATGTATTAATTTGATTTAGTATTTGAAAAGTCACTTTCAAACCGAAATATCGATTTCAACATTGAAAGTGAAATCGAAATTTTGGTTTGTGGGTGACCGTTTTTCAAATCACTAAATCAAATTAATATATTTTTCATTATTTTTTTAACCAAACTTCATCCACTTACAGCACAAAAACAAAAGGTTGCAAGGTTCTTTATATTTTTTTATAAAAAAAAAAAAACATTTTTATTTTCTTTTTAAATATAAGAAAAAAAAAATTTTCTGCACAATAATGTTGAAAATTATCATCTTTACTTATAAAATGTTTAAGATCGATTATATTTTATATATATATATATATATATATATATATATATATATATATATATATATATATATATATATATATATATATATATATATATATATATATATATATATATATATATATATATATATATATATATCTCATCAATGATAAAAATATAAACACAATCTTAAGTATTTTATAAGTAAAGATAATTTTCAACATTATTGTGCAGAAAATTATTCTTTTGCTTTTATAATTAAAAAGAAAATAAAAATGTTTTTTATTTATAAAAATATCCAAAATTTCTTTATTAAAATTTTTATAATGTGGAGAGGAAAAAAATAAGTTTTGTTGTTCACTAACTTAAAGATTTTTTTTTTATTTTTTTTTTTTTTTTAAAGTAAATAAAATATGTCCAAGAATTTCCCCAAAAAAGAAAAAAAATTAAGACTCTGGTTACCTCTGGTGAAAAACCCGTTTTTTTTTTTTTATCAATTTATTCAAATTATGAAAATTTAATACCGATTTCAATAAAGGCTGGCTATTGGAAATTTTCAAAACAAATTTCTCAACGTAAAACAAAAATTTCTTGTTCGTTTTTTTTTATATGCAATGGTTAAAAATATAATGAGTTATATACATATAATACTTTAGAAAATGTAATGTGTGTCTCTGCAAGTTTCACAGAAAAAATTATCAGCATCTGCAAAACTTCGTTCCTCTTCTTACAGTTTACCTAGCATCATGTCGTTCTGGAAAAATAAAAGTTTGTTAATAAATCAAATGAATGATAATGTAATAATTTGAAAAACAAGCAAGAACCCTCAAAACACCATGCTTTTCCGTCATAGCTATTGAATTATGAATATATAAGTACATTATTAGCAAATAATAATGTAAAAAACTTTCAAACATTTTCCTAAAACATATCAACAAACATTCAAATTAAAAAGCCTAATGGCTATTCCATTATTCGGCTGTCAGAAACCATATAACCAAACACGTAGAAAGAAATGTTACTCCTTCACTAATATAATCATCCGTCCCGATTTTTAGATTTGGCAAAAATTATTTATTCAGCCAGTCAGCAGAAGGCAGTGACACACCACCATACAGTCGGAGGTCGCGGCGCATGGTAACAGAAATCAAAAATTATTAAAATTTTTTTTTTTTTTGTAGAATGTCCTTAACTAATAAACCATATGACTCGTTTTCGAAAACAAGATTCGTATTTCTTCTTTATATAAAAAATCCTCCTCCTTTATACATCCCTTAAAACCCTTACGGGCAATGTATTTGGAGGGGGTGGGGGCTATGTTCAGAAGCGTCCCGAATTTTGATCAGAAAAATATGGTCACCTTATCCTATACCAATGGGCTTAATTATTATCATTATTTTACTTTATTACTCTGTTTAGCGCCTTAATCTGGTACATATGAAAATTTTTGTCTAAACCATATATCAATAACAATTAGGATCAACAAATCTTTAACCATAAGCTCCTTTTTTCATGAAGGTAATGAACATACCCTCACACCAGGAGAAAAAATTACAACTTAAATTATGAATCTACATAAAACCATAATCTGTTTTCTGCAAGTGCCAAACGTACGAAGAAATACTATTATGGAAAGAGACTATATTAGGCTGTGATGAAACTAAGGAGGATTCAACTTTAAACATTGCAATAAGTAGTATTACATCGTGATAAATATTTTCTCTTTTCTAGTAGATAAATAAATAAAAAATCCAAAAATGAAATTTTAATTTTACATACATATTAAATGCCATTGCTAGAGTTGTACAATTTCACCCTATGATTTATTAATAAACTCTGGTCTGGAGCCGGTTAAAATTTTATTTCCTCAATAATTTCAAAACATTCTAAGATTCTGGCAATGACATTTATGAAAAATATCAAATACTAAAAAGAAGTTACTACTATATGTGTATTACGTTTTATTATTTAAAAGTTTTGGAAAATAAAACTTATAGATGGACTGATAGTCTTCTATTTTCT
>SEYY01018341.1:15000-40000 GCA_009176605.1 Armadillidium nasatum
GAAAGTGGAGAGAGTGGTGCAACACTCATAAGGATTGAACTGGCCGATAGTGGAAGACGGTCCTTTAGTCAGCTAAATTGAATTTTACACTGTTCCGAACCCCTGACCTAAATATGATCCTGACTACCTTGTGCCACAGGTGAAGCACGGTGGAAATTCCGTCAAATCTTTTACAGCCATATCATTGTAATCTACAGGCCCAATTAAAACCATACGCGATAATATAACTGCTTTTGATTATGTACGTATTTTGGGTGACCAGTTTCATGTAATGAAACAGAACGTAATATACTCGGAGTATTTTTTTCACGTGATATTTCTTGCTTTTTGGAAGGATCACATTACTTCTCTTTCTAAACAAGCATCTAAGAAGTTGGGTGTTCTGAGCAGCCTTCGCAATTTCTTCACACACCTCCAGTTGCTTGCTCTGTATAGGGGGGTTGATCTCACTTCTATGGAGTACGCCTCACATCTGAGGTGGTTCCACTCATATATCTCTTTTTGAATAGGTAAAGTCTAGGGTTTTTCGTCTTATCAACTCTCTTGCTCTCACTAATTTTCTTTCTACCCTTCGAATTATTACGTCACTCTCTTTATACTCTCGCTATTACAACGGACATTGCTCTTCTGAACTCTCTCTTCACACGCCTCCTCCATCGAGACGAGATCGTGCGACATGCCTTTCTACACAGTCTCATCCTTTCTCTGTAAAACTCTCACCCCAGACTTAACCTCTTTTAATCTTGCTTGTACTTTACTGGCAGAGTCACGAACACACTCCCTTTATCTGTTTCCCCAACTTCCTTGGACTTGCACACTCTCAAACACTATGTTTCTTAACATGTCGGCCTTTGAAGACCAGGTTTCTTTATTTTTTTAAAACTCTGGTGGAAAGTAGTAGTCCTCCAGTCTTTGTGTACCAGAAATTATATATATATATATATATATATATATATTATATAATATATATATATATATATATATATATATATATATATATATATATATATATATACAGGGAAACGGGAAAATTCTGTCACTCAGAATAATAAAAAATATGAATATATAAGTTTATGGCAAATATAACGTAAATACATGCCATTAAGTGTCCCAATTCACAACATATCATTTTCAAAAGACAATGTCCGGAAGATGAAGGTCATTCAAACGTATGCATTCCTGGAAGCGAATGCGGAGATTTTCCATGGCACCTTGAAGCATCTCCATCGGGATTGCAGCGATTTTTTTTTCATCTCGGTTCCTCGTTTTCAATTCAGCGATTGTCGTTGGCCGAGTGGTGTAAACCTTGATTTTGACGTGGCGCCATAAGAAAAAATCGCACACCGACAGATCTCGGGATCGTGATGGCCAATGAATGTCCCCAAACCGTGAAATGACGTTGTTACCAAAGAGCCGTCGAACAACTTCTATTGGACTCTGGCAGTATGGGCAGTTGCTCCATCTTGCTGAAACTACCGATCATGAAGATCGGGAATGGTTTGTAACTGTTCAGCTACAAATATTTCGAGCATATCCACATAACGTTCAGACGTTACTGTCGTCGCATTCTCTCTCTCATCTTCAAAGAAGTAAGGTCCGATCACTCTGCGCGCAGATACGACACACCGTACTGTAACTTTTTGTGCATTTGACGAGGGTTTTCAGCCGCCCAATATCTGAAATTCTGCTAGTTTACATACCCGCTCAGATGGAAATGAGCCTCATCCGAAATAAAAAGCCTCTTAATAAAATTGTGGTCGTTATTAATCTTCCCAATAACTTGTTCGCAGAAATGTCGCGCCACGTAGTCAGGTGGTTTCAATTCCTGTAAAAATTGAATTTTGTAAATGTGCAACCTCAACTCACTATGGAGTATGCACTGGATGGTTGTTCGGTTTAGGTTCAATGCCGCCGCATGTTTCCTTGCAGGTCTTCGTGGGCTCCTTTGAATTGAGGCCCGAATCGCTTCAATGTTTTCGGTTCGGGGGTTTGTTGAACCCCCGATGGTTTTTTTTTAGAGCTGAACTCTTCTCGAATTCACAACCCATTTGTGGATGGCGTAGCAAGATGGAACGCGTCCATTGCGTCCGACATTGTAATGACAGCGGAATACCAGTCGAGCAACCGTCAGACTGTCATCATTCTTGTAGAATGCCTTCACGGCAGATGCACATTATGAACCCACCCACTGTTTCATGATTACTGAATTGCAGGTTGTTGTGCACAGCCTGATTCTCCGCCATCCTTTCTATTACCTCCGTAGGGTTGCCAATACCTCTTTCAAATTTTCCTGTTTGTGTTACCCAATATATATATATATATATATATATATATATATATATATATATATATATATATATATATATATATATATATATATATATATATATATATATATATATATATATATATATATCAGAAACAGAAAGACAAAAAATGAATGCAACATATAACTAAGATTTATATAAATTAATTAAGCTGTCTGACGTCTCGGGTTAATTAATACTAAAATCATCATCATGAGAAAAAACTGAAAGAAAAAAGAAAACATAAATAAATTGATCAAAAATAACAGAATAAAAATAAAAATATACAAATCAAATATACCATAAAATGTTTAAAATTATAAAGTTAAAACAAAACACAGATTTGAAACTGAACAAGCAAAGAAACACATTAAAAGCATATAAACCAGAATGAATTTTGGTTTATATTGTTTGGTAAGTACAGACAATAGAGGATACTGTATAAAAGGCAGGCATATAACGAGACAAAATATATGAGATATAAAAAGAAATATATGATATAAAAAGATTTTTTTTTTTTTTTTTTTTTTTTTTTTGAAAAAACAACTAAACATATAGGTACACCCTACAGACAAGCAACATACATTCATACTTACATTGATACATACATCTATACATATACAGGTATACAAACATACACAAATATACATACCAAATACATACTTGAACATAAAATATAAACAATGATAAATGACACAAAAAATATTAACATTAAAAGACTAAGAGTACACGCAACACTTCCACAAATGATGGGAACAATCAGGAGCTCCAATAATAATTATAATAGGAGGAAATAATGGATGTCCGAATTAATGAAAACACAAGAGGTGATAACAACTGAATTGAAACTTTGCCTGGGGGATATGAAGGGGAACGGCTTGCATGTTATTGATATATATATATATATATATATATATATATATATATATATATATATATATATATATATATATATATATATATATATATATATATATATATATATATATATATATATATATATAACCATAAAAAAATCATATCATTTCCTCTTCGTAGGTAAACTGAGAAGGAAAAAAAATTCCGGCCCCTCACAAAGATATATATAATTATATATATATATATATATATATATATATATATATATATATATATATATATATATATATATATATATATATATATATATATATATATATATATATATATATATATATATATATATCAAAGGAATGTTTTATTTAACTAAATGGAAAAGTCACATTAAAATTGTATTGAACATGTGTATCGTGAATCCTTTGTTTTGTTGTAGTTTAACCATAAATTTATTATATAGGCTATTAAATTCTATATTGTGTATTTGTTTAAAACACTCTTCAAAATACAAATGATCATGAATATTAAGTATGGAGTAATGAATATCATATGAAGGAATGGGGAAAAAAAGAGCTTATTAAGATTAAGGTTTGATATATCCAGCCTTTGTTTTTTTAAAAGAGTGCAGGTAATGGTAATAGCCCGTTTTGAATGTTGCCAAATTACTATGTTGTTGAAGTAATATGACTGAGAAACTAATAGGAGACAGTTTTTTTGGGAAGAATAGCGCACCTTGTCACAAGCTCAAGTACAATTATTTTAAAAAATTAACTACGAAGTTTGTAGAAGGGGAAAATAAATATAGATTATGATAAATATCTTAATGTATAAATATGTGAAAAGAATTTAAAGCGTTAGGAAACAGTAAAATTAAAAAAATTATGAAAAGATTTTAATATAATTAAAAAAATGACGATATAAAATACTCAATAAACCTCAGACTAAAATATTGTTCAAATTGAATTACAGGAAATGTATCTTTTCAGAAGTACTTTTTAGCTGTCGATATTCATTACTTGTGGAAGTATTTGTTCTCGCCTTTTCAGTGTTTCCAATATTAGCAAGAGAAGAGGAAAGAAAACCATTGAAGTCGAATCTCCTTTCCTCAAAGAGAGAAATATTTCCAGGAACAAAGATTGGGAACAGGTGCAACATTGTCATAAAAAGGACTTTTATTACAATGATTCCTTTCAAATATAGGCATATCTTCTTCTTCTTATTATTATTATTCCTTTTTCCTTCTTATTCTTACTCCTTTCTCTCTCTCTTTTATTTTCGTATTTTTATCTTTGTTTTTACCTTTTTTTTCTTGTTTCCTATGTTGCATTTCATTAATTTTCCTTGTTATTTTAGTTTTGATAAATATATAATTAGATATTAGTGATAGGACGATAAAGAATTTTTTGACGATGAAATTGAAAAAGTATAGTTTAAAAATTCCCATCATTTTAATAAATTTTACAATTTTGTAATAAGAAGAAATTAAATTATTTTCTTTATTCTTTATTCAAATGTGTAAATACATGTAGTTTTAATAATATAGTACAGGATGTTCCACTCGCTCTCGGCGCTAGTTTGGCCAAATATACTCTTGTAGATATAAAAGTACTGGTCATATGAACATCTTCAAAGCGTTCATAAATCTTTTGGATGACAAGGAACTCCGGTACTGGATATTGTCAGCAGGATGGCGCCACTTGTTATACGTCCAACATCAGCATATATAAAATTGAATCTTTCTTTGAATATTGGATAATTTCGCTGGATTTCTTCCAACGGTGCATGCAGAAAGGTATAGTGTATCGCAACAAACCACATACTCTCGTATAACTTAAAGACAACATTCGGTAGGCAATTAACGCTGTGACCGTCACCTTCCGTAACATGGAAAAGCGTGTGCAGGGATCCCATGATGCTAATGGCTATCGCTTCCAACAGTTGTTGTGAGGTCAGCAAGATTATAACATACCAAGGTTTGTTCGTGACAAATTTTCTTAATTTATGACCACTACTTTGAATATCAGTACATATCTGGAGCAGAGAGCGAGTAGAACACCGTGTATAATTATATCTTCAAAACGTTGATTTTAATGTGTAAGAACATGGACAGATATGCAAAATTCTAATACTTTAAATTTAGAGCTTTTAAATTGTGATGAAGAAACAATCTTTTCTCCGGTGTCTGGAGTAATTCGATTTTGTCTTGGAGGTCATCATAGCAACCGCTGTAATATAGGACTTAAAAGACATTTGTCATTTATGTTCAGTTAAAGAATCTTTACGTTCTTCACAGATGATGTGGTAGAGCCGTCGAAAGATATAAAAAATTTGATAGGTGTCATTGAGAATGAGATATATATATATATATATATATATATATATATATATATATATATATATATATATATATATATATATATATATATATATATATATATATATATATATATATATATATATATATATATATATATATATATATATGTATTCGTAATTTGGAATAATTTTAAAATCTAAGCTTGCAAGTGGTATATAATTAAATTGTTCTTATTAGAGAAATTATAATAGATAGTATGTATTTAAGTAGTTTTTGTACTTCACATTTATATATTTTATTTATTTATTAATATTATTTGGTAGAGGACTTAGACTCTACGTCTATAAAAGGAAACTGAAGTGAATTAAAAGACACAGAAGGTACAGTCGTCAACAGAAGTTCGTTCCTATTAAGCTGGAAATAAATATTTATATAAAATGGTGGTCATGTCAGGTTCAGCCAATCACAATTCAGTTAGGCCCCGCTCAATGTTTTTATTTTCTTTTTATTCAAAATAGAGCTTTTATGAAATGATCTCCATTTTATATAAATATTTATTTCCAGCCTAATAGGAATGAACTTCTGTTGACGACTGTACATTGATCTTCTAAGGAGAAAATGTAGTTTCTCCTGAGGCTGAGCCTACAAATGGCAAGAGTGTGCCATTAGACTAGTTAAGATAGAACTAATCGTGTAGGAGTACATTGACTACACTAAGCCTAAAAATAGAGTTAAGACTCTATAGAGAACTTTGTCTCGCATATATGAGTGAGAGAATGAACAATCTTGTTTAACTTAGAGAAAGAAGGCCTAATTACCCCTGTCATATATCTTTGTATTTACTAGTTTAGTATTTTCCTTTATTTTACTTTATGTTAATATTTTTTCTTGATAATGTTAAAGCTTATTTGTTTAAAACCCACTCTTTGTATTTATTGTAAATTACATAATTTTCTTCTTTTCTTATTAAACCTATTATTCATTTGAACTCCTTTTATTTAATCCACAAAAGTTCTTTGAATTCGTTTTAACTTCACTATTTTTATTTTTGTATTTTCTACTGAGCTCTTAACAATTACACTAATATAACAACAGGACTCCAGACCAGAAAATTTACAATTATATATATATATATATATATATATATATATATATATATATATATATATATATATATATATATATATATATATATATATATATATATATATATATATATATATATATGAGAGAGAGAAGGGCAAAGAGAGCTAATTTGCCTAGAGAAGCTAATCTTGACACTTGAAAGATGATTGTAATTAAGTAAAACAAATATTTAACTTTTTTTTAAAAAATAAATTTAATGACGTCTTTGTTTTGGATTAATTTTTGAATTTTGTCTTTGACTAATTGCTAATTAAAAGATTTCATCAAAATAAGAGAAGGGAGAATTTTCATTTAAATTTCCCATTTTACTATATATATATATATATATATATATATATATATATATATATATATATATATATATATATATATATATATATATATATATATATATATATATATATATATATATATATATATATATATATATGCGCGTGCCATAGTGTTGAATGTTTCAGTTTCTTATATAGTTAGTTAAGAAAAATATTTATAAGAAAATTACTTGATAACTAAAGAGATTCTTTTGATAGACTTAATTTTTAAAAGAATTTTAATAGATATTTTATGTATTATGAAGTATGATATTTTTTTCCTTGATTGATACTGACAGGGTTACTACTGACATTCATAATGGTTTGAAAATGGTACTCAATTATGAATTTTCGTTTATTTATTTCCTCTGTTTAAAATTTTAACGTACTCCATACAAGGGTGAAACAATACCTCTTATTTTGAGGAAGCATTTGGGGTGACGTAAAGAAATTTTGAAAGGTCTTAAAACTCTCAACCTTATAAAGGATTACTTATCAAGAGAAAAAGAAACACCAAGAAAATTAACAGCAGAAAAGGATCGAGTTGTGTGTTTTCGAAAATGATGTTATAGTTGCTAAGATTATGTCGAGTAGCAAGATGAAGAAACGGAGTTTTTGAGACATCGAAAACCATATTTTCTCAGCCCAAATGAGAGAAAGATCAGAGGTTGGTTGCCTAAAAGGCATCTTTTAAAATAAAAAGATTAATGAAGGGTAGAGTCATTAGCATTGGAATAAATTCTATCGTCTACCGTAGTACAAAAACGGTAGAATGATTGACTCACGTACTTGAGGAAGCGGGTTCGATCCCAATTGGGGTCCTAGGTACACTGCAAATAAATACAAGTCTAATTCCTTTCTAAAGAAGGGCTTAGTCTAACTTCTCATATTTCTCTTTCTTAGAGCGGAATTATAAAGGCTATTCAGAATTTGGAAGACACTAGAGCGGAATTAAAGAGGAATTAGACTGGTGTTTATGATTTTCGTCCATTGCCTTTCTAATGCCGTTCTATCAAAATATTTTCTCGACATTGCATGTCGCTCAAATGCCTTTCAAAGTTCTTGATGAGTGGCAACGATTCGATTTTAAAATCTCTCTTGTTTTTGAATATACACACAGACTAACATGCATGCACATATATATATATATATATATATATATATATATATATATATATATATATATATATATATATATATATATATATATATATATATATATATATATATATATATATATATATATATATATATATATATATATATATATATATATATATATATATATATATATATATATATATATATATATATATATATATATATATATATATATATATATATATATATATATATATATATATATATATATATATATATATATATATATATATGGTGCATAGGCAAAGGTCAGAGACCTAATTTCAACTAGAGTTGGAGGAACTCCAAAATCAAAGCAATTAAAGGCCGACATGTCCCTATACACGGTGTTTGAATGTGTGCAAGTCAAAAAAAGTAAGAAAAATAAAACCTATTCCCAAAGCATCGACAGGGAAAATGGTCGACTCTTATGAAAAAACTCTGACGTAAACGTCGACGATTTCGCCGTATGTTGAAAAAAATTGTTTAGACCATCTGACCAATATCGTATTTTAGTTTTCATCGGTATAAGGCCTATTATTATTATTGTTATTATTAATAATAATATCATTATTATTATTATTGTAATATATATATATTATTATTATTAAATTTAAATGAATGGCACGCGGACGTTTATCTACGAGAAGTTCCGGCACACGTACCCCTCGACCCGTGAGTGACGGTGATGATGAGTGAAAGACCTTCAGTACTTTAGCAAAACCAACGTTTTTATATGAAACTAATCCGTACTTTTAGAAATAGCAAATATATTATAGGCCTCTCTCTCTCTTAATATATATATATATATATATATATATATATATATATATATATATATATATATATATATATATATATATATATATATATATATATATATATATATATATATGAGAAATTGACTGATTTCTAGGAAATCTTATTTTTATGATGAAGGCATAAACTGCAATCAAAATTTTCAACATTTCTTTTCCTTTTTTATTTTAATATTTTCAAACGTTTCGGATTATCTAAATCCATCCTCAGTGACAATCTAAAAAATGATTAAAAAATGATTAAAAAATGATTAAAAAATTAAAAAAAAAAAAAAAAAAAAAAAAAAAAAAAAAAAAAAAAAAAAAAAAAAAAAAAAAAATTTTTTCAAAAAATTATACAATTAAAAAATTAGAAACTAAATATAAACAAAATCAATTAAAGTAAAAATTTAAAAAGATGAAAAAAAAAAAATTTACATATGCACTAAAAATCATAACTAAACAAGAACTCGCACCTTCTACCGATCCAGAAGAATTTCAAAAACTGAACATTTAAAATAACAGAATAACATATAAATTAATTTGGGTGGTTGGTTATTAAAATATTGTGAGAGAAACAATCAAAACAATTTTTTCAAAAAAAAAAAAAAAAAAAAAGAGAAAATACAATAACATTAAATCAGAAAATGGTAAAATTAAATTAAAATGAACAATATATACATACATAATACATATAATATAATAAAAGCGCACAGTCTGATCAAACCGTGTACAATCGGATGGAACTAATATTATTATTTAGTGACGGGTTTTGGTTCCTTATAAATATGGACTCCAAAATTCTGCCGTCAGTAACTGAGTTGAATGGTTTTACTATTGCAAAATTATCGTTTAAAATAGGGTGGTCTTGTTGGAAAGCATGATCCCGAATTGCAGAATTCTCCGGGTTTGTCAATGGCAGACCAGTTCTGAACGAAAGTCCCTTGTGTTTTGAGATCCGGACTGTAAGTTGAAGGGAAGTTTCCCCTATATAGCAAGCATTACAACTTGCACAAGTATATTTATAAACAACAGAGGACCTCAATAACTTCGGGATACGTTCCTTCATTCTTTAATTGTTAGTTTTTTAATTATTTTTTAATCATTTTTTAATCATTTTTTAGATTGTCACTGAGGATGGATTTAGATAATCCGAAACGTTTGAAAATATTAAAATAAAAAAGGAAAAGAAATGTTGAAAATTTTGATTGCAGTTTATGCCTTCATCATATATATATATATATATATATATATATATATATATATATATATATATATATATATATATATATATATATATATATATATATATATATATATATATATATATATATATATGGGGGAGGATGTAGCGCCATCCGAAGCGATGAAAGTACCCCCCACTGGGCTTAACCGCGGAGTGATAGGGTGGGCTAGACCTTCCCCTTTCGCTCCGTTGCCCTTTGGTTCGCTCCTTTTCGCGTTTCACCTTCTCAGAGGGTCTCTAGTGTACCCTCGTCCCACATGGGAGTGTCTATGCTCCCACTTCTCCTTCCCCCAACTCCCTTCTCACGTTCCTACAAATTTACAAGCACTTACTCCTACATTACCTTTAATATGCAAAAGAAAAATGGCAAAACAAAGAACTGCCTCGGAGATGCTACGAGGGGCGGCATCCAAAGAATGCCCCTCATCCACTCCTTCCCCATCACCACTTGGGAGTTGGTGGCCTCCGGTGATGGGGTTGGTGCCACCAAGACCTCTATGCCGGCTTGCCCTGGTGCACGATCTTCTTTTTTCATAAACTTCTGCAACATTCGCGTGTCTCTTTACTAATTTCCACTTTATCGAACACCACCTCTCTTCTAGACCTCATCTCTTATTCCTAACCGAAACTCAGGTGTCTGAGTGCTCTGACAGCAAGCCCTACTCTGTTTCCTCTTACTGTCTCTATCCTCAATTTTCAGCCAAAGGCGGATGTTGCGCTTATGTGCGCAACGATGTTGTCTGTTCTCGTGTTTCTAATTTGGAGTCTTCTGAATTCTCTACCTTATGGCTTAAACTTTCTTGCAACTCTACAACTAAATTTATCTGTTCTGTCTACTTATCTCCTAACTCTACAGACTATCCAAAATTCTTCGACTATCTTAACTCCAAAATAGAACACATTCTTTCTTCTTCTCCTTTCTCCGAAATCATCGTATTAGGTGATTTCAATGTTCACCACCGCCAATGGCTTTCATCTAGTTCTCACGATCCAGCTGGTGAACTCGCCTTCCAATTTTCTATCCAGAACAACCTTGAGCAGTTGGTGCATCTCCCTACCCGTATCCCTGATCGCCTTGGTGATGAACCCAACATACTTGATCTTTTCCTAACTTCTTATCCTTCTCCTTACACTGTTAAAATCTTTCCTCCTCTGGGTTCATCCGATCACCTTCTTATCTCTGTATCTTGTCCTGTCTCTTCAAGTCTTCCGCAAGAACGGCCCCCGCCTTCGGCGAGGAGACGTTTCTGGCATTTCGGTGCCACTAACTGGTCTGACTTGCGGTTGTACTTCTCTGATTTTCCATGGAATGATTACTGTTTCCGTGGGAGAGGTCCCTCTGAGTGTGCTGAGCGCATAACCGAGGTGATTCTCTCTGGCATGGAGGCGTACATTCCATATTCTTTCCCTTCTACTAAACCTAACAAACCTTGGTTTAACTCTGCTTGTTCTCGTGCTATCCGCCACAGGGATGCTGCCTTTAGGGATTACCGTCGTCTTCAAACTCCAGAAACTCATGCAACTTAAATTTCATCCCGGAATCGTGCAAAATCTATTCTCCGTAATACTAAAAACTCCTTTCTCCGCTTAAAATGCAACAATCTTTCTGGCTCTACATCCTCACGCCCTTTCTGGCATTTTGCAAAAAATGTCAACTCTAACTTTGCTTCTTCCTCTTTCCCTCCTTTAGTATCTTCTGACGGTACAACTGCCGTTTTGCCTTCCTCTAAAGCTGAACTCTTCGCTCAAACTTTTGCTTCTAATTCAACCTTAGACGATTCCGGAGCTGTTCCTTCTCCTCCAACCCCCTCCAACTCATTTATGCCTAAAATTATAATTTCTTCTAAAGACGTTATTTCTGCTCTCTCTGAGCTTAACACTAAGAAGGCGTACGGTCCTGACGGTATCCCTCCTGTGGTTCTCAAAACTTGTGCTTCCGAGCTTGCACCCTGCCTTGGTAAACTTTTTCGTCTATTTCTTTCCACTTCAACCTTCCCTTCTTGCTGGAAACGTGCGCTCATTCAGCCTGTGCCGAAGAAGGGGGACCCCTCTCAGCCCTCTAACTTTCGTCCAATTTCTTTAACCTCCGTTCTTTCTAAAGTTTTCGAATCTATCCTTAACAGGAAGATTTGGAAACATCTCAATTCTTCTAATCTTATCTCTGATCGCCAGTATGGCTTTCGTAAGAAACGCTCTACTGGTGATCTTCCTTTCCCTTCTCTCTGACTCTTGGTCCTCCGCTCTTCGGCATTTCGGTGAATCTTTTGCTGTTGCGCTAGACATATCGAAAGCTTTCGATAGAGTCTGGCACAAAGCTTTGATTTCCAAACTTCCCTCTTTCGGAATCTATCCTTCTCTCTGTGACCTTCTCTCTGATTTCCTTTCCGGTCGTTCTATAGCAGCTGTTGTAGACGGCCACCGCTCTTCCTTTAAATCTATTAACAGTGGTGTTCCTCAAGGATCTGTCCTATCCCCAACACTTTTTCTACTATTTCATTAATGATCTTCTCTCTGTTACTTCATCTCCTATCCACTCCTATGCTGATGACTCCACCCTTCATTACTCTTTTCAATTTGAAAGGCGCCCCTCCCAACAACAGTTACTAGACGCAAGGAGGGTTGCCTTGGAGCAGCTGACCTCTGATCTATCTCGTATTTCAAATTGGGGCAGAGAGAACATGGTTGTTTTCAATGCCTCCAAAACTCAATTCCTCCATCTCTCCACTCGACACAATCTTCCACACAACTATGATATCTTCTTCGAAAACACTCAACTCAGAACTTCATCTGTTCTTAATATTCTCGGTGTTTCCTTTTCTCGTGATCTTTCTTGGAAAGATCACATTACCTCTCTTTCTAAACAAGCTTCTAAGAGGTTGGGTGTTCTGAGGCGCCTTCAGTATTTCTTCACTCCACCCCAGTTGCTTGCTCTGTATAGGGGTGTTGTTCGCCCCTGTATGGAGTATGCCTCACATATCTGGGGTGGTTCCACACATACAGCTCTCCTAGAGAAGGTGGAGTCTAGGGCATTTCGTCTCATCAACTCTCCTGCTCTTACTAACTCTCTTCAATCTCTTTCTGCCCGTCGAATTGTTGCGTCACTCTCTCTTTACTATCGCTATTACAATGGACACTGCTCTTCTGAACTCTCTCGTCGCATACCTCCTCCACTGAGAAGGGCTCGTGCGACTCGACTTTCTACACAGTCTCATTCCTTTCTCTGTCCAACTCTCTGACCCCAGACTTAACCGCTATGCTCTGTCCTACATGTACTCTACTGGTAAAGTCTGGAACACACTCCCTTCTTCTATTTTCCAACTTCCTATGACTTACACACCTTCAAACGTCGTGTATCGGGACATGTCGGCCTTTAGTTTGACCAGGCTTCCGTCTTTCCCCCAACTCTGGTGGAATTTTGGTAGGCCTCTGGCCTTTGCCCACCAGAGGTGATATAAAAAATATATATATATATATATATATATATATATATATATATATATATATATATATATATATATATATATATATATATATATATATATATATATATATATATATATATATATATAGGCAAAATATGTAATTAAAATTTAAAGACATTTTATATATATATATATATATATATATATATATATATATATATATATATATATATATATATATATATATATATATATATATATATATATATATATATATATATATATACAAAATGTAAAACAGTTTAATAAAGAAACGAAGGAATGTAATCAAGAAATCAAATTAAATAAATTAATTTGAATTTTTTTTATGAATGAAAGGAAAGAATGTTGAGATGCCTTTTATCTTTACAAATAGCATTTAAAATTGAATTATATATATATATATATATATATATATATATATATATATATATATATATATATATATATATATATATATATATATATATATATATATATATATATATATATAAACCAGTTAAATGAAATAATATAAATAGGTAATAATAAGAATGATAATAATAATAATAAAGAATAGCAGGAAGCAAATTGAGAGAGAATTATCTACTTATAGAAAAAAGGAAGAAATTATAAAATTTAATATTTCTCTTGTGTCTCTTTGGTCTAAAGTGAAGAATTTTATACGTTTGGTTTTAAATTGATTAAATTCAAGAGCAAATTAAGAGTTTCTTTTTAATTTTGTCTAAACATGTTAAAAGGTTGTTAAAATAATAATAATAATGAAAAAAAAAACATCGATAAAGGAAATAAAATCTACAGAGAATAATATTGTATAATTTTTTAAAATTTTTTTAATTTAAAATTGTTTTTAAAATTTTACAAAATCAGTATATTGTAAAAAATCGAAATTTAAGATTGGAGAGATAATGCAGTATAATTTATATATTTAAAAATTTAATGTTTTATAAATATAAATTTAGAATATATTGCCGATTTTTTCATTAAAAAAGTTCTAACTTTTTTTTTTAACTAATATTCAAACAATTTAAAAAAATAATATGAAACAAATAAAATTAAGTACGCGAATAATACTCCAAACATGTAGCACTAAAAATGCAGTTAGTTTCACTATTATTATTTTTATCGTTATTATTATTAAAATTTTTATTAAAATTATTACTTAAATTACTAGTAATAAAATATCATTATTATTATTATTACTGCCGTTATTGATTTTGAAATGATTGGAAGATAGAAGTAAACATTTACTGAAATAAATTTATTTCGAATGAATATATAGGTATTGTCTTCATTCGTATTCAGTGAATATTAGTATTCATGAAATTTAAATTGAATGAGAAATGGCCTCTCATATTCTTACTCTTCCATTAATTTCTTCAAAATTGATTTCTGATTTTCAAAATTTCTCATTGTTAGTGGAATGAAATTGGTCTTTGCCTCTGAATTCGTAGGTCTCTGAAATTGGTGAAAGCCAATTTTCTTTACTACGAACTCTGAACAATTTGAAATTGGTGAAAGCTCATACTCGTATTAGGAGATAATTGAGATTTGGTGAAAAAATTGGTAAAGCAAAATAGATCGGGATAAAACCTTTTCTTTTGATGGTTTTAAGTTCAAGTATATAACGTTGCCTAATATTAATGAAGTATAAAAATCAGATTACTTGTCACATTTTTTTTTTTTTTTTTTTTTTTTTTTTTTTTAAAGCAAAAAATATTGGCCGAAATAGAGAACTCCAATTTAGAGCATTTTTTGTATATCTAACATTTTTTGTATATCTGATTCAAATAAAATAAAAAATTTAAATATGTTCTAAATAAAAGTTTCAGTTGATTTTGACTCCTCTAAACAATAATCAAAAATTAAAAATTTTTTATATCAAAATTAAAAATTTGATCTAATTTTTATTATTATTCATGCAACTGTTATGAAATTTTCAAAGTAGATGCAGTTGGACTAGATGCGCATCTTTGATTATAACATTTCCGTTGTATACTCAACTATTTGAATCCTGTGCAGGCCATGCAGGCCCAATTTCAATATCCAGCACAATGAGATGCCCAAAGGTCAAATGGTTAGGCATATAGGAAAGTACTTTAATAACTAAATAGAAAATGAGAGAATTTTCAATTTTGACAAAATTCTCGACCCTCTGTCAAATAAAAGGGAAAAAGTTTATACCATGAGATTTTATTTTAGAGTTTATTTAAAGGAGAAATAAATATAACACTTTTACTTAGTACGAATCTAAATATTAGAAAATGTGTGAGAAATATGTGCTGTAAGTTATTTTTTTTTAGAGTTTGTCATTTAACTTGGAACCAGAAATTGTAAGGTTATGTATACAGAAAAATTATTTGAATCAAAAATTGGCAACTCACCACATCGAATATACTCCGAAGATTTCATATATATATATATATATATATATATATATATATATATATATATATATATATATATATATATATATATATATATATATATATATATATATATATATATATATATATATATATATATATATATATATATATATATATATATATATATATATATATATATATATATATATATATATATATATATATATATATATATATATATATATATATATATATATATATATATATATATATATATATATATATATATATATATATATATATATATATATATATATATATATATATATATATATATATATATATATAGAAAATAATTTAAATTTCAATGATTTTTTAAGTCCAATATTGAAACTGTTCATTTTTGATATGTTTATCTTGCATATTTATTTAAGAATAAAATTTTCATTTCCTATACATAGAATATTGGCTCCCGTTTAAAGAAGATATTCTGACCTAAAACGCTTTTTTTTTTTTTTTTTTTTTTTTTTTTTTTTTTTTTTTTTTTTTTTTTTTATACATATCTCCTCCGGTGGACAAAGGCCGGAGGCATACCAAATTCCACCGGAGTTGGAAAAATCCTATCTTGGTCGAAGGTGGACATGACTAGATACACTGCGTTTGAAAGTATGCAAGTGAAAGGAAGTTGGGAAAACATATTTTAAAAAGAATATCAAGTTGCATAAATTTCAACAATCAAATATGTAAGTTAAAATCTATAAGATTTATTAAAAGGATTTATAAATAAAAATAGAACTCATTATTATTATATCTCTGTTATATACCTCTATTATATCATTATTTTGTAGTTATAAAAAGAAATTAAAGATAAATATTTTTTTAAAGTTAATAAATGAATTATACTGTATGGAAGTAAATTATTCAGATATTTGGGGGAGTGCGTTCTATTGTTTTGTTTTAAAGGAAAACTCCTTCTGCATGAGTAGAGGCCGGATCATGAAAATGATCCTTCCGGAGAGGCGGATCCTGTGCATCACTACTCATCGAATCCATTAGATAGGAATGATAGTACAGCAAAAGATTCACCAGAAAGACAGAAGAGCAAAGGACATGTTTAGAAAAGGAAAGCAAGAATTCTATCTAAACTTTTCCAACGTTAATCATGGTGATTAGAATTAGATTTGGTAAGATTAGATAAATTATTAAGATTAGATTATTAGATAGATTATTAAGATGCCTCCAAATTTTCATATTTAATATTTTTAGGTCTGATATTTTATTTATATGATACATACATTGCAAATCATAATAAATATTTCATTATAACTTAAGAGAGATTTTTAATAATTTTATATTTTAATTGAAGTAACTCTCTCTCACTCACTCATTTTCAACTTTCAATAATTTCTCTCTTTAACTTTTATTTTATTCAATATCAAAATGTTTTTTTGTTTTTTTTAAGATTAGAGATTTAATAAATAATTTCATTTTTTTTCTTCATATCTTTGAAAAAGATTAATCATAGAAAGATAATTTTATTAACTAGAGATTCTAATCAGAAATAATAATAATATATTAGAATAAAGGTTAAAAGCCTATAATTCCAAGTTTGATATTTAATTACCTTATCTCGTATATATATAGACTGTTTTAAAAAAAAAAATAAATAAAAAAAATAAAAAATAAAAAAAAAAAGTTTAAAAAAAAAAAAAACTTATAAAAAAAATGTTTTTTATTATTTTAATAAACCTTTGAAAAAAACTTTTTTTTTTTTTTTTTTTTTTTTTTTTTTTACTGCTTGAAACGATTGCAATTTGACTGTTTTCAGTTTCTAAAATATTTTAGAAACAGTTATGCTACATGATATTTGTTAAGTTCTTAGACAAAGAATCAATACTCGGTAGGTAATTCTTCTACAGTTTTAGGATATTCTTGGACCAGTGAATTCTACAGTTTTAGAATATTCTTGAACTACAGTGTATTCAACAGTTCTATAATATTCTTGGACGACAGTGAATTCCACAGTTCTATAATATTCTTTGACTACAGTGAATTCTACAGTTCTATAATATGCTTGGACTACAGTTAAAGTCACTTAAACTTAAAAGAATTTACGATATTCAAAAATAAACTAAACGATTGTCAAATGAAAGTAACCGATTTTATAAACACAAACGACAAATATGGACTATACGAAGTCTGGGAGTAAAAGGCGGAACATAATATGAACTCGATAAAGTATCATAACATAATGATGGAAAAAAAATTCGAGTTCCATCTGACAACCTTTAGAATGCGAGAACCATTAATTAGTCTCAAACAACAAATCTCGAAGCCTCCTCTGAATATTCCTACATGCCCTCCAAATATAATCATAATAATAGATACTGTAAATGTATAGTATTATTATGTTATTAAATTATACGTTATTATAAAGAGGATTCCAGTATAGAAAATAAGAAATTGAGAATTTGAGTTTAAAAATGACGAAATTTTTTTTTTCCCAATGATAGAATATAAAATTTAAACTATAATTTGTTAGATAGTATTAATAATAATAATCCTTCACAAGAGTACTGTATTCCATTACCTTCATTTACTTTCTATGTTATATATATATATATATATATATATATATATATATATATATATATATATATATATATATATATATATATATATATATATATATATATATATATATATATATAGTGTTTGTGTGTGTGTTTTAAGTTGGGGTTTGATGCAAAAGAAATAGAATGAATAAATATCAAACTCACCTTATTTTGAAGTCACATAAATGAAGGAACGACGTGGTTGTAGACAATGAATAAACAAAGGATATATTTAAAGTAATAATACAAACTAAATATAAGACTCACAATTCTCCCACAATTGTAATTCAAGTATTATGACGTTAATACCTCAAACTGAACGACCCTAAGAGAAATAGAGAATTCGATTTAAAAAAAAAAAAAAAAAAATTACGATTATTACAATTAAAGTACAATGAAACGCAAATGACGAATGTTTTCACAAAGAGAGGAAGAGAAACTCTTGTAAAGTAGAAATTCTCGCAGGATTTTAGCGCAAGTGACAAAGTTGCTTCGGTAAGCGCTTTTTTAGGCATGTTTACTTGGGGATATTCTCACATATGCATTGCTTTATTATTATTATTTTATTTTAATTTTTTTAACATATAAAAAATAGATTATATTTTACAGCAAAATCTACAACTGATTTTGCTTTGAAAATTAGGATCAAGGTTTTTTATATACTTTAATTCATGCATTATAATATCAAACAGCAAAAATATTTTCTTATTTTTAGGCTATTGTAATTAAAGCGTTTAATATTCCTTTAAATTTGCAAAACTTGGTCAAAAATTATCTTAAATTAAATGATAAAATCAATTTTATGATATTTTTTTCCTTTTTAGGGTGTTTTTTATTTTTTTATTTTTATTTATTTATTTTTTTGTATGCGCGTGTGTGTGTGTGCTAGTTATTTGATTTATATATTTCATAATTTTTGTTTTTATATATACTTTTTTTACTTGCGTATTTATGTTTTCGTATATCATAAATAAATATTTCAATCTTAACCTTATTCTTTTCATTCAGCTTATTTTTATTAGGAAATATAAACGGTAGAGTGATGAACCCACGTGATTGAGGGCGCCGGTTCGATCACATTTGGAGATCCTAGGTATATACTACCTATAAAAGATCCTATCCTAGAATAGGACCAATGCCCGTGAGATGGGAACTTTAAGAAAATATATATATATATATATATATATATATATATATATATATATATATATATATATATATATATATATATATATATATATATATATATATATATATATATATATATATATATATATATATATATATATATTAAACTCGTTAAATTAATTTCGGACACATGAAAAATATTTGCGAAAACATTTTTGACTTTCTATTGTTTATTCATCGAAGCAGTTTTCAAATACTACGAATAAATTATCTCTTCATTTTATTTTTTTATTTTTATTTATTTTTTTTTTTTAAAATAAAAATATTCACATCTCACTCTCATTACCCTATTTCGAGTAGAGAAACATTTGGGATCAAACTGGCGCCCTCAAGCTTGTGAGTCAAATCACTCTACCGTTTGTGCACGGTTAGACGGCTTTTGCTTTCCAAAAAAAAAATAATTTTTTCCCTTATTTTTCCTTCCTTGGTCTTTCTCTCATCTATTCGCCTTTAAAAAAGACTAAAATCCTTTTCAATTTAATATCCCTTCACCTCATTTTCTTGAAAAGCTTTTTTTAAATCTTTTAGATCTATTCCATAATCAAAGGCTTAAATAAAATTCAGACTGTAGAAAACCATCTCATGTTATTATCATTAAATTAACATATTCAAATAATGATGATTAAAATAATAATAATATTATTATTATCATAATAATAATGATAAAAATATTATTACCATTACTAATAATAAGAGTTAATAAACAAGAAAAAATATTATAATTCAGTACAATACACTAAATAAAATTCAGCAAAACAATAATACAATACAAAGAAATTCAAAACAATAAAAGGTGACAGAAAATAGCCAATTTTAGAATCATTGTTAATATAAACAGGAAGACGCCTATAAAATGAGTAAACGAGTTTATTTTATTTATTTATTCTGCAACAACAATAGAAAGGAAATAAAATTTCGAATCCGAATTAAGTGAATAATAATATTTACGAACGTTAAAATCATGGATCCGAAAGTTGATGTAAATAAATGCGATTTTCTCAAAAAAAAAAAAAAAAAAAAAAATTTTAAAGCGCTGCTGAAAAGGAGTTAAAAAAAGCTAAATTTTTTTTGGAATGATGCGTTAATAAGATTTGAAAAGCGCAAAAGCATTTCCTGAAACTCGATTTTCTTCTTTTAAAATTATTGCAGATATTTTCAATTGAATTAAAGAGACCGAGAAAAACTTTGGTTGTAATTGTATTAAGTAAGAAACAATCGACAAAATCACTTCCAGATTTTCTTTATTATGGATACATAAACACACTCGTGTACACAATCAAACATATATATATATATATATATATATATATATATATATATATATATATATATATATATATATATATATATATATATATATATATATATATATATATATATATATATGTGAAAGTAAAATAACGCAAAAAGAAATTTATTTTTGCTTAATAAAAAATTTAAAACCACTAAAACTTATAAAAAACGACTAATATATATATATATATATATATATATATATATATATATATATATATATATATATATATATATATATATATTATATATATATATATATATATATATAATATATATTATATATATATATATATAATATATATATATAATATATACACCCACATATATATATATATATATATATATATATATATATATATATATATATATATATATATATATATATATATATATATATATATATATATATATATATATATATATATATATATACTATAACTATAAACTGCTTTGCTTAATCTCTAAGGATTTCTTTTTATACTCGCACAAAGGTCTCCGTTTGGCCCCCTCCCCCATCCCCACATCGCGGGGGCCTTATCTCTGCCATATATATATATATATATATATATAATATATATATATATATATATATATATATATATATATATATATATATATATATATATATATACTACTTATCGCTGCCACTGACAACAATCCTGTTGGTCAATTTTTAAAAATATGAATTTTAAGTACTTCGCTGCTAGTTTCCAAAATTTATTTCCATATCTAATTATTGTGTCATTAATGTATTTTAGATTTGTAGCTGAAGGTGTGGGGAATTTTTAGAAATGTTGTAATGAAGTCGGGTTGTAGTTCATCAAAATTTCCGTTTAGCAGCAAAACCACGAAATGAGACAACTTTCCAATGAGTAAATATACTTTTACTCCCATCCGTATCCAATGTAACAATTGTGATACAAACACCAAATTCCCCTCTTTCTTTTGAAACCAATGAAAAATAAATAATAATAATAATATTAAGGAATTAGAAAATATAATTGCTGATGACCCGAGGTAAAGAAAATAGAATATAAAATCAAGTTTTAATGATCACTTAGCTTCTAAGCTTCTAACAACTTATTGTCAAATTAATCTTCTTCATAATCGATAATGGAATCCAATTGAGAAGATGTGTTGATAAACATCTTAAATGTCCAACTAGAAAGGTAGTTCTGCCTATAACTGAAAAACTTGGGGTACAAACATCTGTGTCACCTCCGTGAAAATTTGATAAGAAGGTCACCTTAGGGAAAATAAAATTGGGCAGTATCTGATCTTATAAAATTATCAAAATGAAAAATAATAAATGAAATAATAAAATCATAAAAAAAGAAATAAATATTATTAAAAAAAAAAAAAAAAAAAATATCAATAAAATAAATGAAAAGATAATAAAATAAAATATTTATAAAAAGAATCAATATTGGAAATTAATAGAATATTGAAATCAAAATTTATGAAATATCAAATAAGCTCTTGGGTTAAATTTCCTTAAATGGAAATTTCTGTTTAAATAGGATTAAGATGAGTAAGTAATTATTAATTATTGGAAGAATATAAATTGTAAATATATCTTACCATCTCCAAATCAAACCACCACGCTTTTTACTCCTATTTATGTTAATAACTTTGGTAATATATTAAGAAAAATTGTTCTTAAATATAACTTAAATTATATTATTAAAATATATCTTTAGTTAATGACATTTCACTCATGAATATCACTATTGTTATTGTTAGGTTAGGTAAATATATATATATATATATATATATATATATATATATATATATATATATATATATATATATATATATATATATATATATATATATATATATATATATATGTAAAATTTTCTGGTCTGGAGCCCTGTTGTTATATTAGTGAAATTGTTAAGAGCTCAGTAGAAAATACAAAAATAAAAATAGTGAAGTTAAAACGAATTCAAAGAACTGTTGTGGATTTAATAAAAGGAGTTCAAATAAATAATAAGTTTATTAAAGGAAAAATTAAGTAATTTACAATTAATACAGAAAAATAGTTTTTAACAAAATAAGTTTTAATTTTATATACAAAGATTATGATCATAAAGTAAGTGAAAGAATATACTAAATTAACAAAATAAATACAAAGATATAAGACAAGAGTTAATTAGGCCTTTCTTCTATAGTTAATAAAAGTGTTCATTTTCTCACTCATATTTACGAGACAAAGTTCTCTATAGAGTCTTAACCCTATCTTTAGGCTAATTAGTAGTCAATGTACTGTCCTACAAGATTAGTTCAATCATAACTAATCTAATGGCACTCTCTTGCCGTTTGTAGGCTTAGCCTCAGGAGAAACTACATCTCCTCTTTAGAAGGTCCATGTACCTTCTGTGTCGTTTCTTCCATCTCAACTTCCTTTTATACTCTCGGGGTCTAAGTCTTCTACCAATATAATAATAAAAATAATAAATAAATAAAATATAAAAATGTGAAGTACAAAAACTATTTTAAATTCTTAAATATTAATAAATTTACATAACTCTTAATTTTAAGTTTGCAAATGTGTTTAATCAAAAGAAATACTTTATATTACTCCCTGTTTAGGATTATACACATTTTCAAAGTTAAACTTAGGAGTAAATATTTTAATCAATATCTTATAACATAAATTTTAATCACTAAACATTTATCAAAATTTGGTTAATGGAAGAACATAATATAAAACATAAACAACATATTATAAATTAACAACATTTCCAAAAAAAATAAGCTTGGGAGCAACATTAACAACACTCCTTTTTATAGTCAATAATTAATTTGTCAAAAACACAAAAAAAAATATTTAACAAAAAAAAAATAATCATCAATCGTCAAAAAAAAATATTTTAACTACATAATATACAAAAAAAAATTCAAATACATTAAGAAACTAAGGAAAACAAGATGAAGAAGAAGAATAAATAGATGAAGAGAGTGAGGAATTTGGAGAAAAGTTAGGACTTAGAGGAATAGGAGAAATTGGCCTACTTGAAAATTTAAACATTTCTTTAAATTTATCATATTTTGAGCATATCTTACAATTATGGCAATTACGTTCTAATACAACTTTTCCTTTAGACTCAACATTATTATTCTTTGCTTTGTGTGGTCTTTTTGCAGATTTACGATTTCCTTTTCTTACATTTTCTTTATTTGAAACATGGTAACCCTCATGACTTTTCTTATTTCTTTCGTCCGGTCTTTACAAATATTAATCTCCACCATTTTTCTTCCTTTATTCTTGCTTCTAACTCATCGAAGTTCACATTGATGTTAATTCTATCTAACTTGAAATTACTATACTGCAATAAACAAGACGTATTTAAATTTTATATTCTTGAATATCTTGTGTAAATTTGAAAAGGAGATTTCCCAATGATATACTTGCAGTATTTTTGACCTTTACATTTGTTACTGACAAATGGGTCTCTTCTCCATAAAAGAACTTAGGTAAAATACAATCACTGATTATAGGCAATATTTTCTTGTCAATCATCATTTCACAATTTACGTTCCAAGAGTCGTTATTAATTAAGCCTTTTATAAAACATTCTAAAAAAAACATCTGGGAAAATTGGAGGTGATTTAGATTTAGACATTATAAGAATTATTTGTCTGGAAAGGAACGGCAATAAATTAATAGAATGTAGAGTCTCTAATCATGAAATATAATATAAGTAATATAAACACGAAATAAAATAAACCTTATTTGGTAACATCTCTTACTAAACAATTGAGAGATAAAAAAAAGTAACCCGGTCCCTGAGTACTTATAATAAAACGTTTATTATAAAAGTAGTCACTAGGCAGCTTAGCATAAGTCATCTCCTTAGAGATTTGACTTATTTGAATTAAATCAGCTAAGAAGTCGGAATGTAAATACATCCCTCTGCAAGACCAAACCAAAAGGTGACCTTTCCTGT
>SEYY01018341.1:45000-50000 GCA_009176605.1 Armadillidium nasatum
TGATAAATCATATATAAATAAAAAAAAATTAATTCGTTTCAGCGATTGTAAAGGTACGACATCCGATCGTACAAAAACAAAAATTCGAATTGAAATCTCAATAGTACATAGCTGTCGGACGTACGATTATTCGATTAATTATTAATATTTATATTATTTTTTTTTATTAATTATTGTGGGCGTAAAAACTTTACGACAGAAGGAAAGAATATTAGAATTTGTATTTTCAATGTAAAATTAGTACGTAGAACTGAATTTGAAGTTAAGGTGAACAATGACTACACCGAAAAGCTATTCTAAAGCATTTTAGAAATGCAGATTCAAAACTCTTATAATTTTCTTCAGTTAGTACAGATTTAAACAAAAGATTCTCATTTGCGATTTCTATTTTTATGTGGAATTTTGTTTTACTTTTAATTTCTTTATATTGTGTTATACATGACAAAACATTTCTAAGGGGGATTATAAAACAAATAGGTACAAACGTTCCCTGAATGTTTAAAACTTGTTTTAAAAAATTCTTATCCCTTCTGCAGATTCTTTTCCTTCAACCTTCTGTGACGTATTGTGTCTCTTTTCATAGTTCTTCAGAAATCCTAAATCACATTTATCCTCCAACCCAATCCCTACATTTATAATATCTTTACTTCATCTTGATGTAACAAAAAAATATTTCTCAAAACTCGTATTCAAACACAGATGTTCCAGGAAATATCAAGTATTAAATGGTACTTAAACTTGTGTTCCATTCAAGTTTCTTCAAGTTCCGTATTTTGATCTCTGCCATTGCTTAGTATATTTTAAACATATTTCTCGAAAACCTCTATATGATAATAATGAATTACACCCATTCCAATTTCTCAGTTTGATGTATATTTATGTGTAGAGTCTCAGTATTATCTTTGTCACCGAGATAATAAAGACCAGAGGAAGTGAAATAAACTTTCATAATAATTTGCAAGCCATAATTTGTCAAGATGATGGCATAGTTATAACTACATTTATACCAAAATATTTATCGATTTTTTAAACACTTACAGAAATTAGTATTCGTTTTAAGTAGATAATCGTGTTTTGAACCAAGTAAACTGTAGACAAAACTGAAATATTCGCAGATTGCTGGGCTACCCTGTATTGAAAGTAAGGATTATTTCTGAGAACAGTATGAGCTCAAACCCATATTTAAAAAAAAAAATTGGCATTGTCATCATTAACTTCTAATTCTTATTTACCACTAATCAGTAACAAATATTAAAAGAGTCTTACAAGGAATGTCTTAGACTTTGGCTGTCATACCTTTATTCTAAAAATATATAAAATTAAAAAAAAAAAAAATACAAAACACGAAGCAAAATGATTCGACTGGAAGATGAAAACTTCTGCTCTGTCTAAGGAAACAGAAAAAAAACAAAAAGTGATCTTAATTTTCTGGTGTTATAGTGCATACATTACCCGCTAAAGTATAACTGAAAAGTTTATATCTATGAGCGAACGGGTTTTCAAAATGATCTAAAGCATTTAATCTGAAAGAGAAATTGTAAGTCAGAAAAATAAGTGAAGGAAAAAAAATATTAATTTGAAAGAGAATGGAATGATGAATCAATTGTTTATTCATCTTAAGAAATGGGCGTTGGTATAAGAAACAAAATTTAGCGAATTTTAAAAAAATATGAAATAGAAATGAAAAGGATAACCAGAACAAAATCTCGAAGACAGATTTTTGTGCACAGAGTCTCACACGTATTTGAAGACATATGTATGTTATATTAAAATGACAGAAAGGAAATACTTTTTAATGAAATAAAATAATTGAGAGATTTCCTATTAATATTATTAATAATTCATAAATTCAATTATAATATATAAATTAGAAAAATGATTCAGAGATCTTCAGAGACTGAATTAGGTCATTCAGAAGAAAAGTGACTCAGACACTTTCAAAAGATATATACTTTCTTTTAAGTGTTTAAAAAGTAGATAAAAAAAAACTGATATATATATATATATATATATATATATATATATATATATATATATATATATATATATATATATATATATATATATATATATATATATATATATATATATATATATATATATATATATATATATCAAGAAAAAATATGGCAAAAAAATGAATGCAGTATACTCATGAATTAAAGATCTTTATTAATTTATATTTATAAATTCACTCAACGTTTCAACTATCAACTGTAGTTAGTCATTATCAAGAATTGCTGAAAGTAAGACAGAATATGAGTATCAACTATAAATAATATAATCGGAAATAAAAAAAGGAAAACAATAAAAAAAAAAAGATAAAAATATAATAGTTAGCAGAAACTGAGGATAAATCATTATGGGCGATATAGCCCCCTTCTTCCCCCCATTATCACAATGAGTTTTAAAGTGAATCCGTAATACTATTATTTTATTAAGTATAATAAATAAACTATTGATAGTCAACAAGTCAACAAGAAGCAGGAAAAGAGCTGACTCAATCACAATTGAGACGAAATAAATGTATTTGTATATTTTACTAACATCTTTCCAAAAATACTAATTTAGTTGGTAAGAAAAAATAGCGAACTGAAAACACCCTATTACTTGGAAAGCCATATATACTGACTTAATCATTCATATACAATAACATTACATATACATATACATTATACTCATATACTTACATGGACAAACATACACACACATACACTCAAACATTCACACATCCATACTTACGTACACGTATACACACATATCATATATATATATATATATATATATATATATATATATATATATATATATATATATATATATATATATATATATATATATATATATATATATATATATAATAATACATGGATATATACCCACCTAATTATATGCATACATACCAGGTTTATTCAAAGAAGCATAAACAGTCATGCACATACCCAACACGTCAATGTTACCCTTTCACCCTATTAAGACTCAGAATACATGTCAGCTCAGCACATCAGGAATAGCAGCAACAACATTAATGAAATTGTATGACTATTGTGGAAAAGGAAACCACTAATTGATAGTAATATGTAGAAGTGTAGCTGATTGACAGTTGTTCAGTTCTGGCTTCAGCTTGTGAATGTAAAGGGACTCCAAAATGCGAAGTGAAGGCTCATGTGGATGAGAATCCATGATTTAAAAATGTTGTACTATGGAAAAACTATGACAAGTCTGGGTATGGTTTCTAATATTGAAATGGGAAGGTTATGTGAGAGGAAGTGATGTCATGGATGAAAGTCCTTGATGTTCACATATTCGTTCCCTGAGAAGTCTGACTGTGGAATCCTGTGGAACCTATGTGAACACTAGGGACAGGAATATTTATACACAACAGACGCCCTGAGAAGAAAATCTAAAAAGGACTTATAAGTGAAAATTTAAATAAGCTTACAAATGTTGGTAAAATGTACACGCATTTATTTAGTTTCAATTGTTTTTGTGTCAGCTCTGAATACAAGTGTTTTTTCTGCTTCTTGTTGACTTGTTGATTATCAATAGTTTATTTATTAATATTTAACAAAATAGTAGTATAACGAATTCACTTTAAGACTCATTGTAGTAATTATAGTGCATATAATGATCTATTCTTAATTTTTGGTTATTGTTTTAATCAAAGATAATGTGATATTTATATTTTTATTTATCTTTATCTTTATTGTTTTACTTTTTTATTTTTTATTTTTGTTTTTTATTTTATTTACAGTTGGTACTCATATTCTGTCAGCAATTTTCAGCAATTCTTGATAATGACTAACTACAGTTGGTAATTGAAACGTTGAGTGAATTTATAAATGTAAATTAATAAAGATCTTTAATTTATTAGTATATTGCATTCATTTTTTGCCACACTTTTCTTGACAAAAATTAAGCTCAAAAGGAGCAATGCAATATATATATATATATATATATATATATATATATATATATATATATATATATATATATATATATATATATATATATATATATATATATATATATATATATATATATATATATATATATATATGAGTAATATAAATACTTGAATGTATTTCATTATATTTTGTATTATTTAGCAACTACAAGTAATATTGCCAATCCATCCTCTGTCTTTAAAAAGAAAGAAAAAAAAAGAAATATGAAATTAGATGAAAAATTAATATCCCCTTTATATATTACAGTAATAATATAGAAAAAATAATAAATAATTATAATTATTATATTAATAATTTCCAAGTAACTGATTCATTAAATGAAAATTTCTATTATTGTTTTCAGAAATTAAAATATTCTATTTTTGTTATGTGATGTCCAAGGGTTTCGAAATAATAGAAATAATAATAATTATTAACAGATTTTTATTTCATTGCTATATACACACATAGAAGAATATATATATATATATATATATATATATATATATATATATATATATATATATATATATATATATATATATATATATATATATATATATATATATATAAGAAATTAATGTCTGCTTTGGATTTGAACCAGCAACCTTTAAGATGGTAAATCTTACGCGCTGACCACTAGGCTATGGCGGTTCAAAAAGAAATCGCATTAGAACTGCTCATGATCTACAGTTATGACATCAATACCAAATTACTCCCCCGACAACAACTCAAGCAAAGAACAGCGTGGTCAAAGGTCGGATCCATCACTCGCAGGCAGTTATATAAAAGATTTTAAGGTCTGCTATAACTCAAACAGACTATTTTCATAAAGAAATTTATAAAATTAAAGGTTGCTGGTTCGAGTTCAATAGCAGACATTAATTTTCTATAAGAAAATAGTCTGTGAGAGTTATAGCAGACTTTAAAATCTATTATATAACTGTCTACAAGTGATGAATTCGACCTTTGACTTCGTTGCTCTTTGTTTGAGTTGAGGTCGGGGGATTGACGTCATGACTGTAGATTATGAGCAGTTCCAATGCGATTTCC
>SEYY01018341.1:52500-55000 GCA_009176605.1 Armadillidium nasatum
GCTATCCGGACCATCCAATAATATATATATATATATATTATATATATATATATATATATATATATATATATATATATATATATATATATATATATATATATATATATATATATATATATATATATATATATATTTCAGATAACCAGTGTTCCCGTAAAACGTTATGGAGCGATGTTTAAGCATTCAGATTATACCTTTCGACTGAAGTCTTGAAAATGGTTGATTCTCTTTCCTACGCCTCACTTATGTAACACTATAACAACAACACGGTTTGTTTATCGCCCCACTGACATAGCTACTTTATATGCAACCAGGAGAGCATCACGAGCTCTTATAGCGTGTGGTTCACTCGATCTGAACTCGTGATGGCCTGAAGGGCAGTATTTTTGTCTGCCCTTTTTAGTGAGGTTCGATCTCAAAATATATATATATATATATATATATATATATATATATATATATATATATATATATATATATATATATATATATATATATATATATATATTATATATATATATATATATATATATATATATATATATATATATATATATATATATATATATATATATATATAGACGATAACAGTATCTAAGCATAAAGTATGAAGGATAAGTATTCTTTGTCATATGTCATCGCCATATATATATATATATATATATATATATATATATATATATATATATATATATATATATATATATATATATATATATATATATATATATATATATATATATATATTACTGAACTCCCGTGGAGGAAAGTGGTGTTAGTGTTTGTTTCCTCTGTGATGTGTGTGTGTGCGTTCACGCGTATTGTGCTAAATTAACTAAAGGAATTTTCAATTACTCTCATCGAAATATCGCAGTAATTTTCTCGAAAAAAAGCTAAATATCAGTTGTAGTTTTAAAAGTTTTCATTTTTACACTTCATATTCATTTTTTTCATTTCGTAACCCCTATTTTTGACTGTTTATTTGTGCGAATGAAGTCTCGGAGTTCTGTTCTTTAAAAGTAACAAAAGGTAATTGTTATGAGGCGGAAATTCCGCGCTTAATTAAAAAATTTAGAGATGCTTAAATACACTTTGCAAATATTGTAGTATAAAGAGTAAATAAATATGGAAAAAAGGGGGAAAGTTGGTGTGTTTGTGTGTGTGTGTCTGTTTAGGTGTCGAAGTGGGGAAAAGTTGCAAAGGGCAGAAAATCTTTAATTACATCTTTTTTTCTTTATCTATCCATCTATCTAATTATGTATCTATCTATTTC
This sequence comes from Armadillidium nasatum, assembly GCA_009176605.1. Lineage (NCBI taxonomy): Eukaryota > Metazoa > Arthropoda > Malacostraca > Isopoda > Armadillidiidae > Armadillidium > Armadillidium nasatum. Next base: position 53,774 of record SEYY01018341.1, read on the forward strand.
AGGAATAATAATTATAGATAGCAAGATAAAATTGCAGAGTTATTTTCTAAGCTGTTTGGTTCAGTGTGTGATGGGGATTATGATACACGTGTATATATATATATATATATATATATATATATATATATATATATATATATATATATATATATATATATATATATATATATATATATATATATATATATATATATATAAGATTATGTTTCGGGACAGTATCGAAGGCTTTGTTTATGTCAATTGCTATTAGTATAGTTTTGTGATAAGGCTTATGGTTTAGTCCGTTTATTATAGGTTGGATGATGTTGGTAAGTGCAGTGGTGGTGGAGTGGTTGGGTTTGAACCCGTGTTGGAAGTTTTGTTGTGGGATGAATTGGAGGATAGAATTTAGGATTAGTTTTTCAAGAAGTTTTGAGATGGTGGATAATAGGGAGATTGGGCGGTAGGAGGAGGGGTTTGAAGGGTCTTTGCCCGGTTTTTAGTTTAGGGATGATTAATGCTTTTTTCCATTGGGGGGGATATAGTTGAGTTGGATGGATTTGTTGAAGATGGAGGTTATGTATGTGATTGTGTGGTTGGATAGGTGTTTTAGGTGAATATTTGATATGTTGTCTGGTCCTGTTGCTGGAGAGTTTTTGATAGTTTTAATGGTGTTTTGAGTGATTGTGGGTGTGATGGCGTTTAAGTTGTTTTGGTTGTTGCGTAGCTTTTTCAGTTTTCTTATTATTTTCCTGTTTTGTGGGTGGGTAGGTAAGCTACTTTGCTTAGCGAAGTGTGTGGCCAGTAGGTTGATGTGTTGTTTGGGAGTTAATGGGGTTTGTGTAGTGGGATTGGTTGGAGTTTCGTGAGTGTGAAGTGGGTTGTTTTTTGCGTTGTGGATTGTGTGGATTGTTTTCCAGACTCTTTTGCTGTTTGTGTTGTCCAAGTTTTTGATGAGGAAGTTTTGGTAGTTGTTGGTTGTGTGAGTTTTTATTTGGGTCGATATTTGATTGTTTAGTGTTTCTATTTGTGTTTTGGTGAGTTGTGTGGGGTTGTTTTGGCGTTTTAGTGCGTTCCTTTGTTTTATGAGAGAAGTGATTTCGGGGGAGAGGTTAGGTTTGTATTTTTTAATGTGGCCTTTAGGGATGTAGATGTTGGCTGCTTTCTGGATTGTGTGGGTGAGATGTTGAATAGCTGATTTGAGGGAGGATATGTTTGTAATTTCGTTTGTTGTGAGGTTTTCGTCTA
>SEYY01018341.1:60000-67422 GCA_009176605.1 Armadillidium nasatum
ATATATATATATATATATATATATATATATATATATATATATATATATATATATATATATATATATATATATATATATATATATATATATGATAATAGCCAGACCCACGAAATCCTAAGTAATGGCAACTCATAGTTATCAAAATTATACAAAACAACGTTCTTTGAATTTAAACTTTTGTTTCTTATAATGCAAGGAAATGATCTACACTTTCTAGTAGAATACATGTTAGAATGAGCATAGCGGTTAATTCTGGTACGAAAAGCTTTGTCAAGGAGGGATCAGATGGTATGGAAAATGTGTGAAGCAACATTTTGGTGGATTGACACCGAGGATTAGAGAAAGTGAGTGAAGGTGTAACAATTGAGTCCGATATTAAGCGACCCTTACTCTATACCATGGCGTATAAAAACTATTAAAACCGAGAAAATATCTGGGGTATGTAAAACAGGTTATCCATAAGTCTGGTGATAATCTGGGTTGGGTATAACTCCTAACAACTAAAATCAGATTTAGTAAGGTACATAGTAGTTTGAAAGAATGCATTTAGTAAAAAGATGAGTTTATTGAGTTTTTGAAGTCTTGAAAACTGATATGCTTTTTCTCCTCTAATTAGTAGAGAAAAAGATCAGAAGTTAGTAAATAAATGTAATTAGAGTCATGGAATGTTGTAATAAGTTGTAAACAGCAGCATTATATATATATATATATATATATATATATATATATATATATATATATATATATATATATATATATATATATATATATATATATATTATATATTCTTACTCTTATCTATATTTATCTATAGCTAAGGTGACCATTCCGTCTCCGAAACCTCCTTTGACGGGTTCTCCCAATTTCCTTTGCGGGATCAGTCCCAAAGATTTTTTTAAGCCGTGTCCAGATTTTTATAGAGACTAGATTTGGCAAAAATTATTTATTCAGCCAGTCAGCAGAAGGCAGTGACACACTTCCATACAGCCAGAGGGCGCGGGTCATGGGAGCAGAAGGAAAAAATTTATTTTTGTATAATGTCCATAACTATACCATATGCCTAGTTTTCGAAAAGAACATTCGTATTTCTTCTTTATATTAAAAATCCTCCTTCTTTAAACATCCCTAAAAACCCTTACCGGCAGTGTATTTGGGGGGGAGGTGGGGCAATGTTCAGAAGCGTCCCGAATTTTGTTCAGAAAAATATGGTCACCTTATTCTAAGCCAAAGCTATTTTTTGTTTTTTAAAAATATAAAGAAATAAAAAATCTGACCATTGCGTTTTCCATTTGAAAATTTTTAATATATATATATATATATATATATATATATATATATATATATATATATATATATATATATATATATATATATATATATATATATATATATATATATATATATATATATATATGGTTAGACTTCACTTTAACATCTTTAAATATTTCAAAAACTACTAAACGTACGTTAAAAAGGATAACATTTTTGGAATCCTTGAAGAATTTTGGTAAAGAAAATTATAAAAGATGTAAAAATAAGTTAAAAAAAAAAAAAAAAAATTGTTTGTGTACGATTACTGAGGAAAATTTTTGCCTTATTATTATTATTATTATTATTATTATTATTATTATTTAGTTTTTTAACGAACTTAATTAGACTTAACATAACCTAACGACCGAAGTTGCCGTGGGATTATGGCCTAACCGGTTGCTGGATATTTACAAGCATACTGCCATATTGCAAATTGGAAATTTATGTAAGTTTCCGTAGAACCTAAATGGTGATCCTCAACAAACATTTAATTTGTAGTTTCGTAGACCTAAATTGTGGACCTCGACATTTCTCACAATAATGTATGAAAAGCTTCTTACGTACGATGATGAGACTTGACCATTTGATAAGACAAGAATTCATTATTATTATTATATATTATATATATATATATATATATATATATATATATATATATATATATATATATATATATATATATATATATATATATATATATATATATATATATATATGTGTATGTGTGTGTGTGTTAAGAAGTTGTCAGACCATTCGATATATCGATATCGCAACGTCGATCCATCTATCGGTTAGGCCTGTATCACACGGCAACGTCGATCGTTCAGGCAATGATATGTGGAACTAAGCACGCTAGAAAACTAATAATAATAATAATAATAATAGTCATTAATGAAATGAAAGTTAAATAATAAAAATACAGATGTAAAAAAATTCGCATTGACGTGTCAATGTTTCGATATATCGATATTCCATATATCGATATTTCAATATATCGAATGGTCAGACAACTTCTTAATATTATATATATATATATATATATATATATATATATATATATATATATATATATATATATATATATATATATATATATATATATATATATATATATATATATATATATATATATATCCGCTCTGATCCTTCTAACTATCGTCCTATAGCTCTCACTTGTGTTTTATCTAAAATCTTTGAAACTCTTCTTTATTCTCATTTCCTGGATCATCTGGAGTCTCATTCTCTTCTCTGAGATTACCAGTATGGCTTTCGACGTTCGAGGTCTAGTGGTGACATACTTTTTTATCTTACTGATTATGGTATTTTGCCCTTAGGGATTATGGGTAATTTTGTGCTGGCGCTTGACATTTTCAAGGGTTTTGATCGGGTGTGGCATGCGTCACTACTCTCCAAGCTCCCTTCCTTTGAGTTTCCTCCTCCTCTTTGCTTACTTATGTCTAGTTTACTCTCGGATCGTTTCATATTGGTACTTGTCGATGGAGAGACTTCTTTCTTTTCTGTCAATTGTGGTGTTCCCCAGAGTTCTGTTCTTTCTCGTACTTTATTCCTACTTTTCATCAACGATCTTCTCAGCTCCCCTTTTAACTCTGTTCTTTCTTATGCTGATGACTCAACTATCCATTCTTCAACTCATTTCAAATCTGCTCTCTCCTTTGCTTCTAGAGTTGCAGCTCGTCTTCAACTTTCCGATTGCATTCTTGCTGATCTGGACAGAATTTTCCGGTGGGGTCGTCTTACCCTTGTGAAACTCAACTCTTTAAATATTCTACTTCTTAACATTTTCTTATCGAAAACGCCTCCCAACTTTCCTCTCTCCTTCGACGGCTCTCCCGTCTTACCTACTAACAGCATTAACATTCTTGGTCTGAGCATAAACAAACTTTCTTGGAAACCTCAGATCACAATGATTGCTAGGGTGACTTCAAAGAAGCTGAGAATATTGCACAGATTGTGGGAATTTTTTTACTTCCGAATAAAGGTCTTATTCGTTTTTCTTTGGAGTACTGTTCACACATTTGGGGGGATCCGGTTCCACTTCTATTTTTTTATTTTTGCCCACTTCTAGAAAAGGGCTTGCTCCGTGAGCGTGGTAATCTAAGGCAAAGAATAATTAACTGTCCGCTCCTTTCACACTCACTTGACTCAGTCTCTGTGACGTGACGTTGGTGCAGTATTTCTTTTCTGTAGGTATTACAACAACAGCTGCTCAAGGGAAGTGACCTCTCGCATTCCACCACCATTACGTCGCCCTCGCAGCACAAGGGGTGCCATACTTTCGCATAAATTTTGTGTGGATATATTAAACCCCAGGCTTGTCCGTTGTGGTGCCTCCTGTCCAGTCACTTCTGTTCTGTGGAACTCTCTCCCATCATCTGTCTTTCCTACTGTCTTTAAGACCTAAGTTTGCGTCCACCTAAGATATATTCGTTAGTCGGGATTGGGTGGGTTTCTCTTTTATTATTGATTTCTACCCCTTCTAGAAAATGGCTTAAACCGTGAGCGGCGGCAATCTGTATATATATATATATATATATATATATATATATATATATATATATATATATATATATATATATATATATATATATATATATATATATATATATATATATATATATATATATATATATATATATATATATATATAGTAAATAAATAGTAAATACCACAAAACACACTGATGGGAAAAAATAAAATGTATTAAAAGTTGCCTAAATTGCCCTAGAGTAATCAAAGCTGACCTTATATTTTAATACTTTTGCTGAAACTAATTATTTAATTATATATATATATATATATATATATATATATATATATATATATATATATATATATATATATATATATATATATATATATATATATATATATATATATATATTATTTATATATTTATTTTTTTTTTCGTATTGTGGTATAAATAAATTTAAAGGCCGACAAGTCTCGATACACGGCATTTGAAAAGTGTGTAAGTAAAGAAATTTGAAATATATATATATATATATATATATATATATATATATATATATATATATATATATATATATATATATATATATATATATATATATATATATATATATATATATATATATATATCCTCCGGTGGGCAAAGGCCGGAGTCCTACTAAATTTCACCGGAGTTGGAAAAAAAACTATCTTGGTTGATGCAGACCGACATATCCAGATACACGGCGTTTGAAAGTAGGTAAGTCAAAGGTAGTTTGGAAAACAGATAAAGGAAGGTGTTTCAGAATTTTCCAATTGAGTATATGTAAGATTGAGTATAGCGGTTAAATCTGGGGTCTGAGAGTTGGACAGAGAAAGGATGCGCACGAGCTCTTCTCATTGGAGGAGGTATGCGACCAGAGAGTTCAAAAGAGCAGTGTCCGTTGAAATAGCGATAGTAAAGAGAGTGACGCAACAAATCGACGGGCAGAAAGAAATTGCAGAGAGTTAGTAAGAGCAGGAGTGCTGATGTGACGAAAAGCACTAGACTCCACCTTCTTAAGGAGAGCTATATGAGTGGAACCACACCAGATGTGTGAAGCATACTCCATACAGGAGTGAACACCACCACCAATAGAGAGCAGGCAACTGGAGTGGTGTGAAGTAATTCTGAAGGCCCTTCAGAACACCAAACTTCTTAGAAGTTTGTTTAGAAAAAGAAGTAATCTGATTTTTCCAAGAAAGATCACAAGAAAAAGATACACCAAGAATATTAAGAACAGATGAAGGTTTGACTTGTGTGTTTTCGAAGAAGATATCTTAGTTGTATGGAAGATTGTGTCGAGTGGAGAGATTGAGGAACTGAGTTTTTGAGGCATTGAAAACAACCATGTTTTCTCTGCCCCAATTTGAAATACGGGAAAGATCAGAGATTAATTGCTCCAAGGTTATCCTTCTCGAGTCTATTACCTGCTTTTGGGATGAACGTCTTTGAAATACGAGGTAGTAATGAAGGATGGAGTCATTAGCACAGGAGTGGATAGGAGGTGAGATAATAGAGAGAAGATCATTAGTGAACAGTAGAAAAAGTGTTGGGGATAGGACAGAACCCTGAGGAACACAACTATTAACAGATTTGAAGGAAGAACTGTGGCCGTCTACAACATATGCTATAGAACGACCGGAAAGGAAATTAGAGAGAAGGCCACAGAAAGGATAGATTCCGAAAGAGGGAAGTTTAGAAATCAAAGCTTTGTGCCAGGCTCTATCGAAGGCTTTCGATATGTCCAGCGCGACAGCAAAGGATTCACCAAAATGCCGAAGAACGAAGTACCAAGAGTCTGAGAGAAGGGAAAGAAGATCACCAGTAGAGCGTTTCTGACGAAATCCATACTGGCGGTCAGAGATAAGATTTGAAGAATGAGATGTTTCCAAATCTTCCTGTTAAAGATAGAATCGAAAACTTTAGAGAAAACGGAGGTCAAAGAAATGGGACGGTAGTTGGAAGGTTGAGAGGAATCTCCCTTCTTCGCCACAGGCTGAATGATCGCATGTTTCCAACAAGTGGGGAAAGTTGAAGTAGAGAGACAAAGACGAAATAGTTTACCTAGGCATTGTGCAAGCTCTGAATCACAAGTTTTGAGAACCACAGGAGGAATATCATCAAGACCATACGTTTCTTAGTATTAATTAAGCTCAGAGAGAGCAGAAATGACGTATTTAAAAGAAATTCTATTTTAGGCATAATTGAGGTTGAGGGGATTGAAGGAGGAGGAATATCTGCGGAATCGTCTAAATTTGAATTAGAGGCAAATGTTTGAGCGAAGAGCTCAGCTTTAGAAGGTAAAACAGCAGTTGTGCTGTCGGAAGATACTAAAATAAGGAAAGAGGAAGAAGCAAAGTTAGAGTTGACGTTTTTTCTAGTTCCTTTGACGAGAGGCAAAGGAGCTAGAAAGATTATTGCATTTTCTACGGAGAAAAGAGTTTTTAGTGTTACGAAGGATAGATTTTGCACGATTCCGTGAAGAAATATAAGTTGCGTTAGTTTCTGGAGTTTTTAGACGACGGTAATCCCTGAAGGCAACATCCCTGCGGTGGATAACGCGAGAGCAAGGAGAGTTAAACCATTGTTAGGTTTAGTAAAAGGGAAAGAAAATGGAATGTACGCCTCCATGCCAGAGAGATTCACCTCGGTAATGCGTTCTGCACAATCCGAGGGACCCCTCCCACGGAAGCAATAATCCTTCCACGGGAAATCAAAGAAGTACAACTGCAAGTCCGACCAACTTTCGGAACCAAATGACACAGACGTTTCCTTTCAATAGAAGGGGGTCTTTCCTGCTTAAAACTTGAAGAGATAGAAGAGGATACACAGTTAAGAAAATGATCGGAGGAATCCAGAGGAGTTTTTAGATGGTTGTAATGGATTAGAAATTAGAAAAAGGTCTAGAATTTTGGGTTCATCTAGAAGACGATCAGGGATACGAGTAGGAAGCTGCACCAACTGCTCAAGGTCGTTTTTGGATAGCAAAATGGAAGAAACGTTCACCAGCTGTATCAGGAGAACTAGAAGAAAGCCATTGGCTGTGATGAACATTGAAATCACCTAATATGATGATTTCAAAGAAAGAAGAAGAAGAGAGAATGTTCTCTATTTTGGAGTTTAAATAGTCGAAGAATTTAGGATAGTCAGTAGAATTAGGAGATAAATAAACAGAACAAAGGAATTTAGTCGTAGAATGGTAAGAGAGCCTGAGCCACAACGTGGAAAATTCTGAAGACTCCAAATTAGAGACACGAGAACAAACGACATCGTTGCGCACGTATGCACAACAACCTCCTTTGGCTGAAATTGAAGAGAGAGATAGTAGGAGGAAATAGAATATATATATATATATATATATATATATTATATATATATATATATATATATATATATATATATATATATATATATATATATATATATATACTATATATATATATATATATATATATATATATATATATATATATATATATATATATATATATATATATATATATATATATATATATATATATATATATATATATATATATATTATATATATATTAATATATATATATATATATATATATATATATATATATATATATATA